>VXBB01016739.1:69325-87269 GCA_013399915.1 Illadopsis cleaveri
AAAAAAAAAAAAAAATCAAAAAAACAAAAAAACAAACCGGGATTGATGTCCAGCAACTTGCCTAATTCAAACTTTTTGTATATTGGCTCAGGATTTGTAGTTTTTTTAGTCTTCTGGAATTTCACCAGTATTTCAACATTTATTCAAGAGCAAGATTAGTGATTCAGCTGACTCCTCGGGAAAATAAGGGCACTTGAATTCAAGCTACTCAGCCTACTGATTTAAAAATATTTAACAGACTATGCCTAAATTGCTCCTTGCTACTTGAAGAACTGGAAAAATCCTGATCATCTTCATGTGAAGTGATTAAATGAACCTGTTTTTCTACAAGGCAATATTTACTGAAACCTTACCCTTCTCTATGATTACTAACAGATTTAATATCTTTATCTAATGTCAGAATTATATCACTTCTAGCACTTTTTTATCTTTAATAAAACTTTTAAAGTTATTGCTCTTTTTCATGTAGACAGGAATTATTTTCCCATGCTTTTAGTTTCTCATATTAATTATTTCATTTTGTTGATAATTTCTCATTTTTACTGCTAACGAAATCTGCCTTTTTTATTTTCACACTATACATTGCCTTTATAGTCACAGTTTCCACAAAATCATGTTGGGCTTCTAGCCAAAGTTTGTTCTTTCTTGATTGTGAAATTGTAAGGGTTTAGCCATTTAATAAACTCTTCTAAAAGAACGTCCAAGTTTCATTCAAAGTTCTCTGCTTACATTTCAGTTTCCAGGAATTTTGCTCATAACATTCCTCACCTTTTAGAAATTATGCCTTTTAAAAGCAGAAAATGTGCCATTTATTGGGAATTGTCTTTCTTTACATTCTTAGAAGAGCGTAGATCATGATTTCTTGTCTCTAGGCTGTCACCATCCTTCAGTCTAGAGACCATTTTTTGGTCTGGAAGACTAATTCACCTGTATTGAACACCAAAAGGCTGTATTTAAGACACAAATTAAAAATTGTCATAGACAATATTTTTAGATTAATAACCAAGTATTATTTTTTTAAGATTCTCATGGTTTTCAGCTGTTTGAACTGAACTTCCAATATTCTTGTTCCAAGTTGGAGCTTACACATAGCAAGATGAATTATTTTGTTGGGTTGTATAAGATACTTTGGAAACAATTAAAGTTATTGAGAGTTTTGTCACTATATTTTAATAGAGCCCATCCTGAATAGATATTGAACAAACTAAACTGTTTTTTTTTTTCATTTAACTGCTTAGATTTAGGTGTGCAGAATAACAACAATCCTTTATGTCTGATAAAGTGATAAGCTCTCTTAAAATGAACTAGAGCTGCAGTGAACCTTGGAAAACAAGCCCCCTAAAGCTTATAAGTTTTATTGGCCTTTTTCAGGTGGGCTCATAAGGAAAAGGGAGGCCTGAAAATGATGGAAATAGCCAAAACACACTCAAGGGTAATTCAGAAATTTGAAAGCACAGCAGCCCAATACAAATGTCATGCTATGGTGAAGATGCAAGGCAGAACAACAGTCATGCATTTCACTGAAATATGAAATTTTAACTTTTATTGAGTGCATCTTTGAGGAGACATTACAAGCAGGGCAAGTGCAGACACAGAGGTAGCAAGAATGCTAAAGAGGGAGGAAAGTATATGATTATTCAAAATTCAGGCCAGATTGTGGATTTGCTATGGAAGAAAACAAATCTGTAAATAGAAGACACTTGGTTTATATAATGAAGCTGTGACTTTTCTTTCCTCCCCTCCATCTGAGTGGGAAGACAGTGGGTATTGAGAAATTGCAAAGTGTTTTTTACAGCAGGATATTCTGACATCCTTCTGCATCCACAAGATGACTTGTTGGGCCTGAGTCATGTTTCCACCTCTTCCTGAGTAGGAATTCCTCTGGATAACCAGAATCCAGCCAGTAATTAAATCCCAGCCTCCAAGAGAAGGTGTCCTGCGTAGGAACTGAAGTGTAGATGTTCCCCACTCCTCTGTGTGTGTGATATCCGCTGATAGTCCAGAAAACAAAATGAAGAGTGTGCAGTCTTCTTTCAGTTGAACTGCTTGTGCAATCCTCATTATCTAACATCTGGCTGCTACCATGTCCTGAATGTTAGGTACTTATTCCCCCCTAAAGATCCCAAAGTTATGGAGAAAGACCTGAGGTGTGGAGGGGGTGAGGCTATTTAAGGTCTACATAAGAAATCTTCTTTTGAACAGAATTTGAGTCTTCTGAGTCCTGATTTCTTATGTACATGTGGTAGCACACAGGTCCAGTTTTAGCAAATATGGCAAGCTGCCCTGCTCTGCTCTGCTCCAATTTTGTGACTAAACATGCAGAATTAAACCAAAAGCTTCCTGGCTATGGCAGGTCCCATACATAGATTATCCTAGAAGGTTTCTGAAGGACCACACCTACTGTAGGGGCTTGGTAGCACTGAAAACAGCCTTGGTCCCTACTCAGGAGAGGAGTAAAGTGCAAAGATGGTGGTTTAGATTAGTTTAATGATATCAAATCACGAGGCACACAAGGCATAGAGTCTGACTTCATCCCCATGTTCATATGTGAATACAACTCCCAAGGGAGACTCTTAAAGAACAAGAAGAGAGAAGAATGAAACATTCTAAAAAAATGCAAACAATCCAATGGAGGAGAATCAGTTTCTAAAAGAAAAATATTTAAGAACATTTTCTCCCCGAAAAGTTTCAGTTTTCATGTATTCTGTTTCATTATGAGATCTGGAAGAAACTGACCAGGAAGAAAAGATAAACTGCAAAATGTGTTGTAGGCACAAAAAGTCACTGCACTTTGATGTGTTTTTTATGGTTCCCTCTAAGAGATTTTTGTGTGTAAATAATGTAGCTGAGATCACCCAGAGTAAAGTAAACCTTTTCCATCAGATGCTCTGATTTCCTTCAAGAGCTGTTTGTGTATGCATGTGTGTGTGTTCCCATATAGCTGAGAATAGTCAGTGATTTCAGACACATTGAAACAATACTTGAGAACTATTTCTGAGCCCCCCGGAGTGCTTGGTGCTTTGTAAAACAGAGGAAATGCTAACTGCTATTTCTAAAGAATTTTGTTGTATTTTCTAAATTATAGAAATGGAGAAACCCAGCTGCTTTAGAGACTGGGAAAAAGAGATACAACTTTGTTATCATCATAGAGTTATTCCCCATCTAAGTCCGATGGGAATCAGATACAAAGATGTCATGTTTGAAAGCCATGGGTTTTACATTTGCTTCAGCATCTTACCCTGACTCAGTCAACTATAATGAAAGAGGAAAACCACAAATATGATATCCAGAAGAGATACTATTGCTGTTCCACCGATCTGATTGGGCAGGGCTGTTTCGGCACACAGCCTCAGTTATATCAATTACACAAAACTCAGACGGCATTTGGCATCCCTCAATGAGTGGCAAAGAAACATTGTTTCTTTGTGACCACTTCAGTCCACAAGCCACACTCTAATGATCTGGCACAAACTTTTAGGAGCATTGACAGTTCGACATTGCTCTTTCCTGACCTCTGTGGAATATTTGACACCACAAAGGGTTTGGCAATAAGCTATCAAGTGCTAATTCTTAGGGAATTGTTATGTTCCCCCAGCACAACCTATCTTTATTCTGGGAGTAAACTGTCATTTCCATTAATGTCAGTCAGAAATGTTGAGGGTAGACCTACATTTTATATTTCATAGCTGACTTTCCTGAGCTTCCAAAGTAATGCAGTCTGTGCTTGTTTATAACAGGGCTAAGTGCTTGCTTGGATTAGTGTTGACTAGGTCTGTTGGTCTGAGGTTAGACCACAATTCTTTCACAAATGGAAATATTTTTGGTCATCTTTCCCCACTCACAAAGGGCACTTTTTTGAAGAAGGATTTTCTGGGTGGGTAGAGAACCTGTCATTTACCACTCTCCAATAGAACCATCCCTGTTTGCCATCACCCCTTCTTCGTTCAAGTCAGTGCTGTCAGTTACATTAGTTGTTTTCTGAGCACTACTTTTACCCAATAAAGGAAAACAAATAAACAAATTGGAAGCATGTTAAGCAGTCTCTCTCTTTTCCCTTCAGAAAAGCATAATGGAACAATTGTGAAAATAAAACTGTCATTTATAGACCCCAGGCCAACGTAGTTCTCAAGTGCATCAGATTCTGTGGGGTGTGGTTCCACATCCTCATGGCTGCAGCCTGTCCTATTGCATGACCAACACAATGTCCTTGACCAGAGAAGGTGACTGTGCCCAACAGCATCAGCACCTGATATGGGAACCAGACACCACGACCTTCTACTCTATGTGAGTTGTGCTGGCTGCTGCTTGTATTTCCATCACTTCAAAGCCCTATTTTTGAGCAAAGTGTAATGCAGTAGAACAGCATTTTTTCACTTTCCGATAGATTATAGGGTTCACACCCTCATCTGGAGTGGGAAGGGAACTTCCTCAGGCAGCAACAAGGCAAACTGTAAACACTGAGTATCAAGACTCAATATGTCATGATTTTGATCTCAGCTTAGATTCTTTCTAAGGTGGGTGTTACAGGGCAGTTTCCATGGTGAATCACACACAGGACTGAAAAGTTTGAACTTGGAGCATGAGCAGCATCACCAGATGTTTATGTGGAACAAGAATGGATAAATTGTCATCTCCTCTAATGACTGACCAGCCTAACACCAGTGCCCTTGAAATATAGTGAAAGATACATTTATGGACTATTTTTGGTTGCACATGGCAGAGCCCTTTGAAAATGTTTTTTTCTCTCAGACTCAAACTGTATCCTCTGAATAAGTTTTAAAATACAAGCTATACTGACTTCATTATGGAAACTCATAGTCTGCAGCTGGATGCTTGTGGTGAAAAAGCACTAACTGCTTTGGCACGTGCTAGGTGGATTGGGAGCTGTGAGATATATTATCCAATCAAACATTTGCGTCTGGTCAACTGACATCCCACAGTGCTATAGCTGAGCTAATAAACAAGGCAATATCTTTATATTTGTCATTCACTACTATTAACAATAATGAATGAATTAATTGTTCTTGATTAGCCAATTTGTGATCAGAAGTGAAGGTAAAAATGAGAATATAAATGGTTATCTTGTAATTTCATGCTTAGTTTTGTATTATCATTTGGCAGAATGCTATGTACCAATTTAAAACAGCTGGTCCAAGTGAGCTAAACTAGTTTAATATCCGGGATATATCACCAAGGGGATTACTTATTAAATTATAGGAAGTGATATTAGATTTCAATAGTGGTTTATTATTCAAAATTATTTTGCCTTACAACAAATTGTAGTTTTTGACCTCGAAGTTTGTATCTTTCATTTTAATATTGTGGTAGTTTATTAGAATCATAAATATTAAGACATAAAAGTTTATTATCCCAAAATTTCAACAGAGACTCGTTGGGAACTATTATTCCCAAATGCTTTTTTGATGACAGTAAAATGTACTGTAAGCTAAGTGAAAACTTTTATTTAACAGTTCAGCTACAATGCTGTTTCTCTGTTACATAAAAAAGGCCACTCCATTTCATTAGAAGCAAACTGCATAATTCCATCTTCATATAAAGTAAGATTTGCTGCCATTTTTAAAACAGTAGGTCCAAATTCTAATTTCCTACTAGGTTATCACTGTCAATTTTGATGTAATTATTCCTGATTTGCACTGGTTTGAGTGAGATCAATAACAAATTCCAACCTTGTTGAGTAACAAGAAGAAAATATGGTTTCTGGTTTCCTCACAATATTTGCATAATTTTTTGCTGAATATGTCTTCTGAAAGATAGGAAGATAAGGAAAAATGCAGACCTAAATGAGTAAACTGACAAACTAAAAGGAATGGTTTTGTCTAAAGCTGAGTAATCTCTTGTGGACCTCATCATTCCTGCAGCCAGTCCCATATTTTGGTGTGCACTCTTGGACAGCAGCTGTACTGTACTCATTTACTTTGTGCTGGGTAGATTGCAGAACAATTTCTCAGTGAATCAGGGTGAAAAATATTCAATACATTTGGCTTAAGTCTTGTCTGCTCTGTGACTTGTTAGTCTCCCTGCACAGGATTCATCTGACTGGCTGGAGATGTCTATAACACAAGGATTTTTTTCTTTTTCAAGAATTCACCCTAAACTCCCCTTCCATAGATGAGACAAACAGGCATTTCTGGGATATGAGTCAGCTCACAGTCATTTAATATAGGCCAGAGGAATTGTGTTCCAAAATTGCTGACTTATTTTCAAGGGTAATGCAAGCAATCTATGGTGACTTGCTCACATAGAGTTATCTAAAATGTTGACATTAAAATTGTGTAAGCTGTATCTCACTGCAAGACCATAATCTATCCATTGGGTGAAAAAAAATGCAAACCACCTCCTTTCTCAGCTCTCAGGATATGATCTCAAGACTGAAAGTGATTTAGCAGTTTACTGGAGAATGCAATCAAATACGATAGGCTCGGCCAAGTTAATCTCTTCCCAGAAGGTAGGACAACTTCTCTGTGTGGTGCTGCTCTACACTGTGCAGAGGCATGCACTGTTCAGCAATAATAAATGACTCATGACACTGTGGGACACTGCTAAATTGGCTCCCACTGGGAATATTTACTCATCAGCAGCCCTTCTGCAAAATTCAGTCCATAGCCTTGGTTGTTGCAGATGCCATATTCCAGAGGGGAAATGACATGACCACCCTGTAGACAGTAATGCTGGCTTTTGATCTCCTCTGCGCTGAATTTATGGGCAATATTAAGATGCCCAGTTGTGGAGATAGTTCCAGTACATAACGGTACTGGATGAAATATGGTGATTTTTAGTGCAGGCTTTGTCACACAGTGTGATGAGTGATGCAGTTGGACACAAAGTTGTACTTTTTTCCCCCACCTTTCTTTAACCTCCTTGGTGAGGAGATGCTAAGAAGCAGACATGTCTCTATACTTACCTTTTTGCAAGTGAAATTTCTCTTCATTTCAGTAGGCATAGCAAAACTCTCTGGCCTTTCCTATTTTGCTTTGAGTACAAAACATTTCCACTGAGCACTGGTTTATGTATGCTGAAACTATGATTTTGATGTCTTTCTGGTAAGGGCAGACTGAAGGTTTGACTTGTCTTTTCAGCCAAGTACCACAGCAATAACTGATATTAATAAGGACAAGAAGTTGGGAGTGATTGTGCTTTTTATCTGTGAAGCTTCACAGAACAGAGCAAGTGGAACAACTCCTTTGCTTATATTTTTAAAAGGTCAGATTCCAGGCCTGTTATTCATGGTTTATACTACTGAATAGAATCTTCTTCTGTATGAAATCGGAGCGATATTCACATACAACATTGGATGCTAGCTGGGGCCCAAACCCCCTTCTGTCCAGAGCCTCTTGCACTTGAAATGATTTGTGCTTTACACTTGGGCTGTCTGGAGCTATACAACTAATATTGGGATTTTGTCTCCGTGTAAAAAAACACCTAACTATGCAAGAATTTAAGGGCTGGACATCTTCCAGTACCCACCTTTAAGTTCCCAAACTGGCTTGGAACAGGAGATTTCTGTAGTTGTTCTCCAGGAAATCGTCAGTGAGCAGTCCAGTGCACTGCAAAATGGAAAATTATGGAAAGTGTTACCTTAGGTGTGTGCAGTAACAGTTAAGAAGAAACAGTGCTTTGTAGCTAGAGAAGGGTGATCTGAATGCACTAATTCTGGTATTGGTCTTCTATAGATCTGACATGAAAACATATCCTCTGTGTGAATTTAGCTAAGAATCGGTGGGGTTTTAACAAATAAGAAACTTCTGACTTTTCTTACTTGCTTTGGTAATATGTTTTGAGCATGATTTCCTTTCTTTCATCTTCACAGTAACCCTCATAAAATATTCTTTTTTCTGCCTGTCCCTATCTTCCGATTCCTCAACCTGTGATTCATTGTCTGGGAGATCTGCTGGGAATATTGAGTCAGGTTCTCTTCTTCTTTAAGCCAGGATGACTTGCACTGCTACTGGATGTACTACTAGCACATATGGCAAAAACACCTGCTCCAAATTCTGAAGTTCCCTAAAACATCTCTGGCTTACACTTTGAACTGCTTTTCAACCAATCCATTTCCTTTAAAGAGGTAAGTAAGAAGATGACAGTGGTTCTTTGATGTTTTTAAACAGTACCACTGCTAGGTTTTTTTCTGGCAATTACAGAAGCAAGTTTTTTTGTAGTGGATCCATAGCTTTGAAATACTTCGAGCATGGCTTTGTAGTAAATTTGAGCTCTGAATGTGCACTTCCATCACAAAACTATTAAATGTAATTGATCTTTATTTTTATATTTTTCTTTTTTCCATGATTTTCATAATGTTTTAATTATAAGCCTGATGTATATTGTTACTACAATATGAGTAAAGACAAGGATATTAGAAGAAACAGCAGAAGAGAACATACAATAAATGTGAGGCAATGTGGAAAATTATCAGCCTACATTTTTCATTAGATAAATGGCAATTTTACTTTTACGCATGAACATGTATAAATGGCATTAAGGACTTCAAGAGATACTTCTGACAGCCAGCACTGCAAACTCAAGCTGAAATATGGGAGAAAAGCATTGTTGTAGTTTTGACCCTTTCATCATAAGAACTAATAAAAATATTCCATAACCGGAACATAACTGGAATCTTCAATGACACTTGAAGCAGAGGGGAATCCTTCTTGCTCCCTACATAAATTCATTGTCTTTCTGCTGCTGACAGCAGATATGATCTGAAGATATAGCTGAGGCTTGATATGTCACATCTCAGATTTGCATTGCTATTTTTCAGACAACTTTGAAAAGCGGGAGTTTCCAATTAAACCCAAGAAAGAAAATCACCAAGAATTTGGTCCAGCTATTTGTTTCAGAATAGTCCAAGTTTTCAGATCTGTATGTAAAGGGTGGCAAAGATTTGAATATAATTTTTCAATCCTATCTCATTTTGAAGAGTTATTAAAATTGCAAAAAGCATCCAGTTTTTCTTATGCATTGTATTTGGAAATTTACATGGAGTCTGACACCATGGATGTTGTAAACAACTGGAAAAAACCCTAATGCTACACAATCTAATAAGGAGAAGAAAATCATCTATCCAGGTATTCCCAGAATTTTGGGGTGTAGATGGCTTTCACCATCTAGGAAATTATATGTCAGAAACATCACAGAAAAAATATTGGTATGGAATCTGACAGTTTTCCTCAAGTAAGGAATTATCAAAACATTGGGCAGAGGGTTTGACAGTTGATGTACAGTATCTTCATATGAAAATGAGAGTTACACCTGTTTTTCCTCTATATATCTTCTGCAAACAGGAATCAAAGGCCCATTAGCTGCAGTCTGTGGGGAAAATGTCATTTTGACCACTGTCAGATTGTGAAGAAGGGCAAAAATCAGGAGCTCTTGCTGTATAAATAACCAGCTGAGATCTGAAACAGATTCACAGCCATCGAAGAGCAGCCACAGACGGAATCACATCTCACATGCTTACTAGTGTAAGAAAGGGGAGCCTGGTAATTTTATACAAGCTTTTCCATCCTCCCCACTACTTGGCTTGCAAGATGTAATGAACTCTTTTTTCTTTTCAAGTATGCAGTTGCCTCCTTTGCAAAAGACATGAAATAAAGCATTGCTATGTTGTTTGAACTTAAAGCAGTAAAAAGATAGCAAACTTCACAATAACTAAGGTTGGTCATTCTGGCCTTGATTCAACAGTGCACTTAAATATGTGCTCAAGATCATCCCCATTAAGCAGAGCACTTAAGCACATTCTTAATTTTTAACATATGTATAAGTGCTTTTCCGAGTAATGATAGATTTAAGCACATGCTTGTGTGTCATACTGGATTGGGGCTAAAATCAGCACATATTAGTTCTTTCCAACAAATCAAAGCATCTGTTTCAAAAATAACAATGGGTACTTCATCGCAAACAGCTGTCTTCATCTACAAAGTGTTTCAACCCAATGATGTGCATAATAAGACAGATACTTTTTAAGATGGACTTAAGTTTTCAGAAAGGTATTGGTCCTTTCTAAAGACGAAAGACAAAAAAAAAAGTTGTTACAGCTTTTTTGTCTGTAAACTTTTTTTTTTTTGTAATAAGAATAAAAATATGTGGATATAAGTGCAGGCTTAAGGAAAAAAAAAAAAAAAAATATCACAGTTTGGATTTCATGTCGCTTCAGTGCTGTATTTAGAACAGCTAGAATTTCAGTTTGCTAAAACATTTGCAAAGCTATGGCTATTTTCATTTTTCCACAGGCAAAGGTTTACATATTTTTAGTGTCAATTCACTTTAATAAATAGGCACCCTTTAAAAAGCTGTACAATAGGGAGAATAATAGTTGTAACGCAAATCATCTAGGGATTAAGGACTAATAATATAACACCACTCATCCCAAAGTATTCCTAAACACTGGAATGACTTTATAAAAAGATATCAGTCCTGAATCACTCACTCTTTCCCTTTTGGGGTAAGCCACAGTAATGATTTATCAAGGCATAGCATTACATTTAAGAACAGAAGGAGAAGGATATTATCGTTGACTACAACAAAAGAGAGAATTTTACGTACTGTAGACAGAATAATTACCCAAATTGGAATTGGCCAGGGCAGAGGAAAAAAAATGGAGGAGGTGAACAGAAGGTCAAAATGAAGAAATGGGTGACTTCTAGAGAGCCATTTGTCACCTAAAGGGGAGAGGAGGAGGGGAGAAAGAAGCAGAGAAGAATTATGATTCTCTGTGGAAATCAAAGCAAAAAGTATGCATTCCTGCCTTCAACATTGTTGTTTGGTAATACAAGGTTGTGGGGAGCTTGACAGAGAGCCAGAAATAAGTTTCTTTTACCCAGAGAGACAAGACAGATATATCTGGGAAAGAGGCTTGGGAGCCCTGTAACATGCTGAACTTGAGCCAAATATTATTGGAAAGGACCTGGGAGAAAAGAGAAACTCCAGGCGCTGCACTGGCTTTCTTTGTTGGAAAGATCAGATCTTTTTCTGTGTGATTTGAGATGTTATTATATATATGAGCATGCATGTGTGTGTGTGTTTGTGTGAGGGGGAGGTATTTTGCTTTTACAGGAGCAGCACTTTACCAAGAGTGAGCTCATCTGAGACTTTGGCCATCTCCAGAGTTAGGGGTCAGCATAAATTTCTATGTAAGCAGTTCAGGACATGCATTTGTTTGGCTTCAAAGCCCACAATGGCATCATGATGTTGATTGAAGACTACTGCTGCTACTGAACTATCCATATTCATGTATGTTTTGAAGTCTCTCGCATCTACCTGACAGGGCATTGCAGAGCAAAGACCATTAGGTTGAAATATAAAGGTCAAACTATACTGTTAGAAGATTAAGAAGGTTCTCGTTGGGCAGAAAGACGTGCTTTTCTGTCTAAGGTAGATTCAGCAATTAAAAGGTCTATAACAATTACTCTGTGGGTTCATTGTTATCATGCTAAACAAAAAAGGTAGAGATGGAAGATCGAAATGTTATGCATGCTGCATATCTTGCAATCATGGCTATGTAGATCATATTTGAGTCCCCATTTACTGAAGATGAATAATTTATCATTCCAAGTAGAGTAGGAATTTGGAAATCTAATTTTGCAAATTCTTCCATTCCAAAATATGCTTTCATTTTAATCCATTTGAAAGCAGCCATAACAAAAATGGTTTGAGTCAGTGAAATGTTGTGTTTTGATAACAGAGATATTTTGCTTCAACCTTTTTTATTACATCAGATAACATTCATTTAAAAATGAAAAATCATTTAAAATGAAACATTCCTTTCTGCTTGTTTTTCAAATTCTTCTTAACCTTTTTTCCCCTCTAAATATAAAATAATCAGCTTGATATGGCCAAATATGAATCAAGAGTTTAATGAAACTTCACATACTGACACAAAAATGGGACTTTGGTATGAGGATAAAAGAACACCTCCTTTGCTTAACATGAAGAACCCTTGAGAGAGGAAAAGTAAAGCCTCCTAGGACTGTGAGATAGCTGTACAAGCCTGTGGGGAGGAATAGTGAGAAAGCTTGAACTTAAATGCTCTACCATTAGAATTATCTTACTTCCTTACCTGAGAAAGACATTTAAAAGAAAAAAATCCACAAGTTTTTCTTGACAGATTTAGTCTGAAGCATATGTAATATACAAACATATAAAAGATACTCCGGCTATTGTCACCTGCTCCTAGTTTTCATCACAATACTGTGCAGCTCTGGCTTTTGTGTCTTCTTTGCTCCTTTACTTCTAATCTCTGTCATTTTGCATGCTACTAATCCCACGTGAACCCTTTGACTTCTAGTATGGCATTGGGTGTAGTTATAATTTGAGTGATTATTGTTTCAGCTGTTTGGCTCCATTGATATGCTTCTGAATAAAGGCCTGGTCTTACACCTACCAGCTTTGCTGAGGTTTCTCCTAACATCCAGCATAGCTTCATAAATAACTATCCCTATCTATCTCAAGCTTAAAATGCAGAAAGAGTATCTTGCACTAAAGAAACAAAAAGGCCACTGGGTTGGATAGGCAGGTTATAAAAATGTTATATATTATTTCAATGAAGAAATAATCCTGTTATCCTCCCTAATCTTGTTATCTTCAAACTAAAGGCATATTTTTAAAGGTACAGCAACTCTGACTAAAACCATTTTGCAAGTGTCCTACAGAAACATGTATTAAGAAGCTTGATGTGCTCAATCTGCATAATTGTTCATCATGACATGATGTATCCTAGGAATTTGTGTGAGTTTCATTCCCTACCTGTCTCTGGAATTCTTTTCTCCCTGAAAAAAGGAATGTAAATAAGTCAGCCTCTGTGGAATAAATTCTTTTCCGAGATTGAAAGGTATTTCTCTTGCCAAGTGGTTTCCCTACCACCCCTGTTGTTTGTAGGAGATCCTATAAAAAAGAGCACTTTTCTCATAGTGATCAAATACCCAGTGCCAAAGTTTTGTTATCAAAATGACAGCTAAGAGCATACATCCTATGCAGTCATTCATACTTAGTTACTATTCTGACTTTTGACAGGTTTATTCACTACACATTTGTTTTAAAAAATGCAACGGTTGGAACTTAATTTTTGTTGTGTTAACATTAACCTGGAGGTTTAGAATCCTGCCTGCATTACACATACAACAATGATGTGGTGACAGGGAGAAAGCCAGACAAATTGAATTTGTACCAAGACCTGTACAGCCAAGCTTTGCAGTTCCCTGAAGCTGCATTAACTGTAACACAAATTCACTGGACTGTAGTTACATCTTTTCTATTTATGCCTATTTCTATTTAATAGTGCTAGGATTTGGTCTGTAGATTTGAAGCCAACTTGCACAGCCTTGCTAATCCATGCTGTAAAAATATCTTATCATTGAAAACTGTGTGGTTATGGTAAAACTGAACAGTTAGATTTCCAAAATGTGCTGGCCATTTTTTTTTGTTTGGTTGGTTTTGGTTTTTTTGAGTATGATTTTCTTTTTTTTTTAGTATGGGCTGACAAAATATCTGTTGAAATTTTCAGTAGCAACGAAGAAAATAGTTCTTGCACCTTGGTCTGGGTCCTACCAGCATTTGATTAGTCACTAGAGTCATAATCTCAGAGTCCACCTGAGCTCTTTCTCTTCAATCTGTACTGATCCATGAGAACAATTGCAGTCTGCCAATTAGCACTTCCAGGTCATCCAGGCATCTTTCTACATCATGAATTTAGTGATATAGAAGTGAAACTGCTACTCTTTCACCACAGTTATGTTTATAATGTGTTATATCCTGTATATTTGTGACAATTAATAGTCTCTCTATTAACACAAAATTGACAAGGAAATAAAAAAAGTAAGGAAGAGCTGACAAGGGAAGAGAGGAAAGAGTACTGTAAGAAATATGCCACATTTTAGATAAAATTTCTTGTAGAACAATTTTCAGACGATCAATATTCACAAGATGGTATTTGTCTAAATGCTGCTTCCTGGCAATGTTAATCATGGAAATAATAAATGTCTTCAGCGGGTTGTTTGTTCTACAGAAGCTTTCTCATGAATGATACACATAAATTGGGTTAGGACAAAAGTATAAGGCAGTGTTGGAGGGAGCAGTTTTTGACAGAAGAAAGCAGAAACTCACCTCTTTTTAAGACAGTGGAGGAGAGGTGGCAGAAGTTAACAGCAAGAAAGACTTCAACATAGTCCTGATATTAAGGGGAACAAAAGCAGATATCCTGCCTTACTTATACCTACTGATCTCTTTGCAGAGGTTATTTTTACATAATGATTGTTTCTTCACCAATCAGCAAAGCACAACACTTGTAAACTGGTGTTCCACTGAATTTAGTGAAAGAATTTCTCAGAATCTGGTGCACAGAGTTACTTTAACTGGACTTCTGATATACCTTAGAACCTTGCCAAGTTGGTCACAGGCAGAACACAGGATGTCCTACGTGTGCCCCTGTGATGCCCATGGATTCTTCAGTTTAGCTTCTGAAACGAAGAAAAAATCCCATGTAGAAGGTCCCGCAGCTTCTATATGGGCAAAATTAGAGTTGACAAGTTTCTTTCTTCTTTCTCAACAGCAATGAGCACCATCATTCAACAAGGTCCTAGTGCACATTTTTTTCAGTGATGTGGCTTTAATTTCTTGGGTTTCTTTGTGCCTCTGGATCCTGCCTGTTTTGCTCCATATGAGAGGTCAAACTTCAATGATTAACCCATGGGCTTCCAGTCAGTCATAGTCAAGGCACCAGGCTTGTAGGAAGACATATTTTAAGTGAGAACTAGATCACCTGTAAATAATGAGAGAAACTAGTGAGCCCCTCCTTAGGGGCTCAAGCAATGAGCAGGAAGAGTCACTGGTATTCTCCTGAGGTACACGACAGGCTTGCAGAAGAGGCTGAAAACTCCTGACTTATTAAGACAAACCCTGAAAGAGGCTGGGAAGTGGGATGCACAGATATTTCCCCAGTGAATTCTTCAGCAGATGTACAGATGGTATTTTGACACAATCTGAACCACAAGACTTGGAAGCAAACTTGGCACTACTGTGTAAAAAATGAAATCTCTCCTTTTATGTTTGCCCAATATTTCTCTGTGATATATGGATAATGAATGTCGTGAGTAGAAAATATTTTTACAAATTATTACTACAACTCTGGATATGATTTTTGTGCCTACACTTCTTTGGCATTGACATTGACATTGAAGAAGAGGGAAGAAAATGAATGAAAAGTTACATGAATTATATGAGATAAAAATATATGAAGATATTTTTAAGAAGACCTGAAAGGTCTGATTCTAATCTAAAAGCTTAGGTTTTAATTACTCAATTAATAATCTAGGTAACGGTTTTGGTAACAGTTTTATTTACCCCATAAACAGTTATTCATGGCAGACAGGACTTATTCTTAAAATATTTAAAATGAGTCATCTATGCCTAAATCAAACATGCAGTTCATCTGGCAAGTCTTGCGTACTTTTATTACGTTCTTGGTACTATACTATTTTACTATTAATATAATTAAAACTGTAAATACAGATAAAATTTTTAAAGTTTCATGGGTTTTGCACTTTCATTTGTTGAAGCTTCTCAAAGTGTTCACAAACATAAGACCAAGAAATTTTAGAGCATTAGTCCTATATTAACAAGTAAGTTAGGTACTTGCAAGTGAGAAGTGGCAAGAGAAATTCTTTACCTCTATGCCTATATTGTGAAATCAATATTGTTATAATTTCTTTAAAGTCTCATTACTGTAGGAAATCCAAATAATTTAAAAAAAGGTGCATAAAAAAGTTGTAGGAAAAATCTTCCCACTGAAAAATCAGGTCTTAAAATGAAATAAATTATAGAAATAACTTTGCATTTTCCCTGATGGGTAATAGCAACATGTAACAGTCAGTATATCAAGGTTCTATGCATTGGATCCAACAAATGCAGGTTTGGAGATATCTAAGATAGCTAAGTAAATAGCTGAGTGAGAATAGAAGGGAAAACAAAAGCATACAAATCTGTTTGTTTCAGAAGGAATGGTTTGTTTTTTTTCCTGGATGGTTCATTCCAGAAGTGGAAATATTTGAACTAAGTCATACTAGAAATGATCTAGCGTCTTTTCTGCAATTTATTATAAATTCTTTTTGGGAAAGGAAAAGTTTTGTGTATTTTTAAAAGTCAAAACATGGCTTTAAATATTCATATTTTCTGAAAGAAAGCATATTGCTTTTCTATTGAGTCATGCTATGGGAATAGAACCCAGACCATGCTGCTGGGATTCCTACAAGAACTTTCAGTTGCTTGTGCATATTGTATAATCTGAGAATCAAGGGACTCAGCTGCAGTTAATTTTCATTTGCTGTTTGTATATAAATGCTTTTAGTACTTAAACTAAATTCAGATCAATTAAACTAATGTTGTTTGACATAATATTCCTTGTTCCAAAATCAATATCCCTTCATTTGACAGACTTATTCTTGAATTCAGGATGTTTATTATTCTTAAAGCTTACCTATAGACCTGGTTTTTGTCTTTGATGATGTAAACCAGTTCTTCCTTATGTACCATGAGCCAGAGTATAATGGGGTTCAAATTTCTCTAGTAAATATCTTTAATTGTAAGATCATGTCTGTTAACCTCTTGCTGTAGTGCTAACTTCCTATCCTTTCTTTTGTCTTTGCTATTTTTTCTTTGAGACCATATTCTCCCAAGGAAGATACATTTTTTTTTATAGTACTCTGCTACTGAGGATGTCTTTTGTCTGAGATTGTGGTATTTGGTGATGAATGGCCCTCCACCTGGTTTCAGAGGATGAAGCCTTCCAATTTCATTTCAATCAACAGACTCCAAAGTCCACCGTCAAAAAATTTTTCTCCAGACTGAGTCTGATGTTGTTGGTGTCACTGCCTGGAGATATAGGAGGAAGGAAGGGGAACTTCAGGGAAGCACACACTCTTTCAGAGTTCATTGTGTAACACTGAGGAAGGTGCAAAGTGCTGGTTCCCTGAGTTTCACAGTGATCCAGGGCTGAAGTGAGCCATGGAGTCAAGGCAATACTTGCTCTCCACTGCTTGTATCACAAACCCATTCACAGTTAGGAAAGCTCTTGTAGGGAAAATCTGTACCACCAGGGCTGGCACTTTCTTGTCCTCCCACAAATAAAGCCCAAATCACAATTTGCCATTCAGTTGTGTATTTCTGCAGATAGTAATAGTCTTCAAGAGCTTGCCTGCATGATATCTGGCTAATGACTGAATGGAGTCCTTACAATTTGGTCCACCAGGAGTATTTTTCTTAAGCTTTAGTTCTGAGAGGGCAGAGCAGGGCTCATACCCTTCAGATCCTCTTTACTCTCCCACTGCAATACTTATAAATCTTGTGATTTTGTTTTGTCTGGCCCTTGTCCAAAAACAGACCTGTCGAATGAAAGGCAGCTTTGGGATAATTTATCAATGTAACAGTGGGAATAGTGGCCTGAACAGTAGTTTTGTGCTGTTACCAAGTGAAACCACCATGAGCAGTTACCTAATTGGAATAATATGGCACATGTTCCCATAATTGCTCTCCTTTGATAACTTTACTTAGGTCATGTTTTCTTACTTAATTATCATTAGAAAAATATCTAATGAAGGTAACAAGGACTAAGGGTTGCAAAAAAATGTGCATAGGCTGCAGGGTGACATTTTCAGACACAAATATTTTCTTTACATTAATGGTAATAGAAATGATATAACTTGGCATCAATGGCAAATGTAATCAACAGCTATGGTTCCCAGGTATTTATTATGACTGAAGGTCAGAGTGGAAGAGGGGTTACTAAAGAGACTTAAGGCAAACTGTCTCAGTAATGCTGCTGGAGGGCAGAGTCCTGACCTCATCCTCCTCTGCAACCCCCCAGACCTCCAGATGCAGATGAGAAATGAAAACGTACTGCTTCAGGTAGATCCTCCCAGACAGTAAAAAAAAAAAAAAA
>VXBB01016739.1:90693-108730 GCA_013399915.1 Illadopsis cleaveri
GTCCTCCATCTTCTGAGGTGGTGATGACACAAGGTAGTTTGAGGGGATTGGGTCAAGGTAGAAATGACCCTTCTAGTATAGGTACTAGGCATTGGCACAAAATTGTAAATAATAGACACATAGTTATCTGTATAAGAGCAAAGCAATGCCCCATGGGCAGTCACCTCCTGTCCTAGCCACTTTTCAGACCTCGGCTGGGTGCGGAGAAAATTTTGAGATATCAAATAATAAACAACACAAGAAGCCTGAAAACAAGGCCTTGAAGACTCTGCTTCTTTCTTGCGACGTGACTCAGGGCTTTTAGAGGGCCAAGGACTTTTAACAACCTGAATCTCGGGTGAGAAACCAAACGCGAGAGATAGGGAGTGATTTTGCTCTGACATTGGCTATCACTGTCAGACACAGCCTATATGGCCCCAAGGACCACAGGGATTGAGTTCCCTTACCAGAGTACCTGATTTGATCCTCATTCACTGTTTGTACCTCTTGTGCCTTCCTGTAACCACAAAACCCTGGGAAACTCTCCAGGGGAAGACTGAGACAAAGAAGGCATTGATCCATCTCAGCCTTATCCACGACTGCTGTCCCTGAGCCACCTGCCCCATTTAGCAATAGTGCCATATTTGGTTTTCATTCCTCCTTTTACTATTAAAGGTTCAACTGTAAGTGAGCTTTGACTTACCTGACACCATTGCTGCATTCCTGGACAGCTGTGAAAATTTTCCTTTGAGGCACATCAGTCCCTGTTTCCATGTAGCCCATCTAGATGTCAGGCAGATTAATGTTTCCCATTAGAACTGTAGTTTGTGACCTAAAGTATTGTTTTCCTTAGAAATGATGGAATTTCACAAAACAGGTCCTTGTGGGAAGATTTTGCCAAGAAATTTCATTACTGAAATGAAATGATAACATGGATATTTAATTAATGTGCTAATAGCTATGAAAATTACTTATTTATCCTAACATTCTTGATGGATCTAAAATCACATCAGGTACAGGAATTTTTCAAGATAATTATGAGTAATTTTTACTACAAAGAACTCAGAAACTCCTTACATTTTTTTGATGGCTCATTATTAAATATCAACAGTTTTGGTTGGAAAAAATGGTATGGTTTTGTTTAGATTTATCGCTGAAGACCAGACTGCAGTATTCACTGTCACAGTGACTAGCTTAAATGAAAGGTCATTTTAATCATTAGGTCAACATAATTCTTCAAAAAGTAGCATAAAAGTATTGGTAAATTCTCGATACAGTTGAGGGCAAAGCTACTATTTCCCTTTCTTTCACTAGAAGAAAATATAAAAAATATAAAAGGCATAAGTAGGATGTGTTTCATAGAGCAATTTGGCTCAGCAGCATGATGGTCCTTTTCTCCAGAAACCAATAGAAATGCTCTGAATTTAATTGATATTTAAATCTGATCATACTTTTCAAGAGCTTTTCAAGAATGTGAAAACACTACATCCCATCTGAGTCCAAACTTGGGTTATTGAAGGTCTATATAAAAATTGGAAATTACTTAGAACAAACTGTTCAGAGTTCTAAACCCATGACCTTTCCCTGACTGCCAGAAACAGAAAATAATATGATGTTTTGAACTTAATGAAATATGATACCTTTTTTTATTTTGCAAATGGAAGAGGATCTCTCACTACAGAAATATAGTTGTAATCTCTCTGCAATTTCAGGATATAATCATTGTACTCATGTAGTGGTTTGAAAGCAAACCAAGTGAGAAGCTCCAAGTCAGAAATACAATTTAATAAGANCAACAACTCATTATAACTGGGATATGTTAAATGCTTTTACTATAGTAAAAGTAGGAAGAGACTTATAACAAAGTTCATGAAAGCTCTGAAGTGCCATTTAAATGTTGCCAATCTCTCAGTGTTTTCCATGTTCTAAGTTTGCAGCATTATATCATCTAGTAATCTTCTTACTTAGACAAATGCTTGTAGGCATGCCTAAATGGGTTTAAGTCCTAAAACCCACTTAATTGAGATTTATCCTATTTGGACTTTTATAGTTCAAGTATTGTCTGGCTTCTCTGGCACAAAAGGTTTTTTGTTTTTGTTTTTTTTTAGCCAGTTAGTCTTTCCCATCAGGACCATACCTGGTTTTGGTCTGGGTGCTTTCTAGAACTTTCTTTGATAGTGCCAAAACCCTGTACAGGAGTGTAGCCAGTAGGCAGTATGGATCCAACCATTATGCTCCTGAGGTAAAGAATTGAGATGTGTGAACACAAACCATGTTGTGCCATGCCTCAAGGCCAAACTGGGTTTCTGTCAGGACTTCCTCACTAGTATGGGCATCCTTTCTTCCCTTGTCCGAATAAATCCTTATTCATTAAGAGATAGAAGCAACAATTCTAGTAGTAATTTATAAAAAACAACAGGGAAATGTTTTAGGAGACAAGAGACCCGATTCCAGAGATTTTATAAAAACGAAAATATCAACACAAGAAAAGAAAAATCCCTCCCTGCATAGCATCTAACCCAGGCGGTACATTACTGGGAAAAGGTAAAAATACATTCATTCTGCCCAAGGAAGAGTAAGTGTGCACATATTCTTTGACAACTAGGAGAAACCTAGGGCCCAAGAGTCCTAGAAGTGTTTTGTGAGACAGAGTTTGTTAAATGGTCAGAGTTCAAGACATATTTGCATCTGTCCCTTCCACATGACAGTCATGACCTTCTGTCCCCCTTCCTGGCCTAGGTGACCTCTTATCCAGCCAGCTGGATTTTGACTGCTGTTCCTAGGTGTTTAACACTTCCATTTTGTCATTCAGAGAAGTCTTTGTACAGAGGGGAGGGTTCTGCTCTCTGAAAAGAGTCATGGGTAGGTAGTAGTAGGGAAGTATTCCCAATGAATGATTTTAGCACCAAAGAGGATGGTAAAATAAGAGGAATCATCAGAACAGCAGTTAGCAAGTGCTCTAGTAAAAAACTGAGCCTTTCTGATTAAGTTAATCTTTGTCAATCCCTCCTTTATCTTTTAATGATCTTGTCATGCAAATAGGAAAAACTAAGCTTGGAACAAACTCATTTAAATTTCTAGACATGGAGAGATCTGCCTGTCTCTTTTCTTACATAATGTTTCATCTCACAATTCTTTGGCCAAGCTAGCTTTGTCCACACATTGGAAAACTCCCTCTCCAGTCCTTTTCTTCTGTACCTAAAGGGACAGGTCATGACAATAACATTTTTTGGCTCATCCATTCTGATACTGATATTCTGGGACAATCCCAATTTATGGTCTGAAGGGAGACAAAATGAAATATTCCAAAATAGTTATTTGTGACCAATGCATCAACAAATACCACTCTGGGTTATAATATATAGAAAACTCACTTCAGCACACTATGTCTGTCCATCTCTCTTCAGGAAACTAGTTAACAACATGGTTAAATGATGTCTTGGGATTCTTTTCTAAAAGAGACCCTTAAGTATTTTGTGTCAGGTCAGTTTTTAAAAATAGATTCAAAATGCTATCCTAAACCACAGCTGCCATGTCAATAGAACACTTTTTCTGTAAGGAACTGAATCTAAAGTGAACCCAGCTATATCTATTTAGAGAATATATATATATAAAAAAAAATTTAAAATTGGTTATATATATATACATACATGTTTAAAGTTGATTATATATATACACATACATTTTTAAATTTGATAAGGGACTTTCTTGTTTTTATCCATTCTAAATTTGCTTGTAAGTATATTAACATTGCACTCCTCATGTGTATTAGAAAAATATCTGCTTTGTTTGCAGTGCATAGTGTTAGCACCAAGGTGAAGGACATGCAAAAGAGTGACACCACAGTTTTAAATATGATGTCAAAATTGGTAATTGCATGAAATTTCCTTGCACTAAAGGGACTGTCAGGTCAAATTAGGTCCTAGATTTTGTTTTGATAAAGAAAAGCCTGAAAAAGTCTTAAAAATGAAACATTATCATGATTATTTGTTCAACATTCCAATGGGATTTTTTTTCCTTTTTTTTTCCTCCCTTTTCTTTAAACAAGCATTGACCTACAGTATTCAAAATTCAAACATCACAGTGTTGTGTGGATCACTGCTGGCCCATGAGAACCTAAATCTCTGAAATGAATTTAAAGAAATTGTAAAGCTTAACACAACAAGACTGGTTTTGCTCTCAAAGTTAAGAAAAAGGGGTAAATAAACAATATAAAAGATAAGGCAAGGATATTCTCACATATAAAAGATAAATAGAAATAGATTTATTAGAACCTGTTTGGAGAAAGATGGATTTGTTCTCTTGTTTTTTAATGGCAAGTGATCTATATTGAATATTAATACAATAAAAAAATTGCAAACACTATGTTTGTGTTACAAAAAATAATCTGCTTAAAAATAGTATTTTTTACCTAGACAGCTAATCTAAACAAAATTTTCTCAGGTTATAATAGATTCCTAACTAAAAGTCTGTCAGCAAATTAGAGTTGCAAAATGTAAATTTCACACATTCAAACAGATTGTGAAATCTTCATATGTGGAGGTTTGCAGCTAATGTTCAATAACAAATGTTCTGCTCTATTCATGAATATTTTATGGAAAGATGTTCTCTTTAGATTGAGGGGGGAAGAAAATTATTTGGAGCTTCTATACATCTGCCTGAAAGCCTGAATGTGGTCCAAAAAATATTAGTCTTTGGTTCCTTCTTTTTTTCCACAGAAACTTGAACAATGAAGAAAATTATGTACTTAAAGCATTAAACCAATGAGGTTGGATAGATTTAGGGATTTTTTAGCAACGTTGTAATTATCAGAATTACATCTTTAATATTTTCTTAAAAATTTTTATAGATCATTTTAAAAGTAATACTTTGTTAATGTCAATAATAATAAATATAGCAGTTCTTTAGAGGTGTAAATAGGAATATGTATAGATATCCTTGAGACAGCAATATATAGGGCATTTGAAATGGTGGCAAGTATCCTTGGTAATTAGCTAATTCATATCTCTGTTCTTGAACTGACTGCCACGATGTAGTTTTGGGTTTGGGTTTGGTCTTCTGAATGATCTGAGATTTTATCATCTCTATGTTACTAATCATTATTGTGAAATGGGTAGGATATTAAATTTGAACATTCAATTCCTTGTTTGCAGATAGAAATAATTAGGTTTTAATACATAACACTTATAAGTATCAGTATTTTACAGGTGCCCAAGACTCAGAAATCCTAGAAGAATTTACTAAATGTAGCAGATTATTTCCTTTGTGACTGGAAAAACTTTTTGTTTTATCCAAGATATTGAGACAATATTCCCTTACTCTCTTCATAATATTGATGTAAAACGTAAGCTCTTTTATGAAAGTATCTTTTCCTCACTGCATATTTATACACTGTTTAAAATACACTCTAAATACATACATACAGAAATGTTTCATGTGAGCTATATGAGGTCAGATTCATAAAGATTCTTTTCAAAGACCTTCTGATGAAGAGTCCCTCTCCAGCTTCCCTGTAGGCACCTTCAGATACTGGAAGGCTGCTATCAGATGAGTGTAGAAGCAGACTTAAAGGTGCTTCAAAAATCAAGGGAGAAAGATACAGTTTTTATCTTTTGTCCTGCTTTAGTAAATTAGAGTAACCAAAAAGCAATTTGTTAATAAAACCATACATATTTTTATTTCAAAATGTAGAGGCATCTACAAGTTTGCACTATACTGGTAGCAAAGTAACTATGGTCACTCTGGTAGTAAACCAGAATGAAAAATTACGTCTGTACCTCAGAAGAAAAATGCAGTTATGTCTTTTTTGCTTTTAATGAGACACAAGGAAGGGAAAAAGCCACTTTTATTAACCTTTAACAATGCTGTCTTTGAATTCTCAAAGTAGTACTATGCCTATGTGGTCTTGCATCAGCTTAAGTCTAAATTCTCAGTTTAAAAATTAGTAACAAAAAACCTCCTTAAACAGACTTGGACCTTATCCAGGGATTCAGAAGCTGTTTATTTCTTTTGAATGACATTAAAAGATGTTTTTATTTATAGCCTACCTACTGGTTCCAATCAGTCTGAAATGCTGGAGAAAAATAGGAGGAAATGATTGCCAAGAAGACATTTTTTGCACTGAATTCCCCAAGTTATTCAGTGAAAGGGTCATTTATATTTTTATCCCTACTCCCATGTGTAGGACAGAGCTTCTGTCTTTCAGGAGCAGACTAGAAGAGAGCAACTCTTTCCCTTTGGGTTTCCATGAGTCCAGAGAAGCAGTGATTTATCCCATGTTAACCTCTCAGTTCTCTCGTGTGTCTCTAATGGGTTACTCCCTGGCAGTCTGTCCTGTGGCCTTGGCACACATATTTTTCAGGTTGCACGACCAAGCCAAGCAAATTTGAATGCCTAAATTCAATATAGAAGCTTAAAAATCTTTTCCAAACCAAATCATTTTATGACACAATGATTGCAGGAGTTCTTCCTCATCCAGTGTCTATTCTCAATCGCCTGTGATATGTAAAAAGGGAATTTAAGTAGATGGGCACAACACGCTAATACTTTCAGTATCAAGTACAGAGGATGAACCTGACACATTACAGCATAAATGTAACTTGTGAGATGTCCAGCAGCTGTGATGTACAAAATCTAATCCTGTTCCTAAGAAGCTTTGTTAAAATTGAATTCCTCTTTGTCATGCTGCTCATGGTAACTGTAGGCAATGTGAAGCAATGCAAATATGCTCTAACCCTCCCACCTTCCCCTTCTGTATGTACAGGTCAGGCTAAAATCTGGGTTTGATTAAGTTAAACACAATCTAAGTCTTGAGCTGAAGGGAAAGAAAAACCTTGACCTTTTTCTTTTGGTACAAAGCAGACACCAATATTGTTTTAAAACCAATGAGGATGTAGGTTTTTATAAAGCAGTAATATCTACACTTAATTGTCCTGACCATGTTAGAGCCATTGAGTTGCCATGTTTATACTATGTATTTTTCCTCACTGTAAAACTGCAGAGCATTTCTCACATACACCATGCTACTAAAACAACAATTCAGAGTCAATCCAGCCTTATTTGCTATCTTTAACTCATTAAACACTCTCACTCTCTTTGTTCCTCTTCTACCTATTTTTCCAGTTATATAGTGTAAATTTCTGGAAGAGCTCAATGGGTTTTCTAGATGACCAGGAGTTCTGAGCTTTGAGTCAATGTTTTAGTGGGACTGATTTTGCCATTTCAGCCTCTCAAAATCATGCTAATAAAGACTGAATCTGAAGTATGACAAGTGCATATTTAAAGCCTTGTGAAATCACTTGAACACAACAGAAACATTTTAGCCATGGTAGTGTATTTAAAGGAAGTTTTATATGTAGGGGTAAAAGTTTTAAGACTTGCTGGTTAATAAATTCATTGCCTCTAACAGAAACCTTTCTGTTTGATAGACGTTTCTTACTTTCAGGAGTGACATGACCTCTCTCCAGGCATTAAGTTCCTACTGCAGCCTTGTGTTGACTTGATTTTAGGTACTCTTTGCATGTGTAGCAAAACCAGACCTTTAAAAAGAAAATTCCTCTGCAAACATATCTCATGTATTTAATTTCGACCAATGTATCAACATTGCAGCAATTTCTGTTTATAGAAAGATGTAGAAAAACTTTAGTTTCCCGTAGATCATAACAGCCATACTTATGAGAAAAATAAAAAGATTGCTGACATTTGCAGTGTTTTGCTTAATATTTATTTGTTTGTTTAGGTTGGTTAGTTGGTGGGAATTTGCTGCAGCTTGCTGCCTTGTGGGTTATAGTTATCTGAAGGGCTTACATTCTCACAAAGCTTTCTGTGCACGCCAATTTATCATCTATTGAGGAGGATTAAAGAAGGATCAGTTGCAAGACAGTCTGCTGCTTATATTTACTCTATCTACATCAAAACGTCTTACTACCTTAGTGAAATCACAGCCTAGTGCCTGAGCTATTTGTGGATCTGTAACAAGTTTACCTGATATTAAGAGCAGATTGAATACAAACCACAGGTTGGAGCCTTTTTGTCTTCAATATTTGCCCTTTCCTTGTTGTCAGGAATCACCCATTGATTTCAAGAGCACAAACATATCTCGATGGTGAGAGTTAACCTCTTTTTCATGCTTGTTTACACACTCTGTTCAGTCCAAAAAGCCAGTTGCACTTTTCACCTTGGTCTACAAGTAGTCATGCAAACAAATGCCTCAAACCTGTGCAACACCCTTTTGTGTTCATCCTGTTTGCTTACTTCATGCTTCTGCTCCCTGTTCCAAGCTTGGTTATAGATTCATTTTAGAGCTAAGACTCTGAGATCAAAGGGTCTGAAGGTACACTGAGAAAACACTAGTGAGCAAAAGGCTGGACTGACCTTTGTGCACATCATTTCAAAATTCTGTTTTCTGATAATCAATTTTTTTTTGTGCATATATGTGTGTGTGTCCATGTTTACCTGTGTATGCATATAGTAAATATGAATACCACAACATTCTTCAATGCATCTAAATAAGAGACTAATTCAGGTGTTATCCACCTTCATGGTAAAAGAAAGTTGGAGAGGAAAAGTAAAAGTTCTACAAGGGCTTGAATGCATTATAAACTATTTTGTATATGCAATTGGTAAATCAAAAGACAAGATAATAGAATTATTGTCCCAGACAAAAAAAAAGATGGCCCTTTTTGGCTTAACTTCTAAGTCAGGACACATTATTGAGGTGACAGTTCCCTTAATTTCATTGGAATGGGGCTAAGGGTCCCCATGAGGCTGATGGCTTAATATTTTATTTTCAGGAAGGAGCTCATAAGCCAGTCTGGCATTAAGAGGGTACACAGGTTCCAGCAGCATAGAAAAAAGTATAGTTGTTTTTATATTTTTAATGTTGTTAAAACACACGTGAATGTTTGTATGATAGCTTTTGGAAATTTTATATATAAAGATTTTTTCCCCAGGAACCAAGTTGGCAGATGACATCTAGTCCACCTACAGATTTCATTATAAGAGAGAACAAAACTCTATTAATGTAATAGTAAGTAATATTAATTACTCTCACTTTTTTCTTGTCTGGTGCCTAAACCTTCACAGCAGCATCCCAAGGAAGAGCATTACCAATACACAACTGTCCAGAAGTTAGGTGAGACAGTAGACACATGAGCCTGTCTCCTTAGAAAAAGGGCATTTATCAAACAGTCAGCTTCAGCTCTGAGGTTGACTCCACAAAACCAGACAATATGTGGAGGCTTGAAAGGTCTCTTAAGCAAACATAGCAGATATGAAATGGGACTCAGCAGTGATATATTATGCAGGCAGCTAAAAAGCAATTATGCTTGCATAACCTACTCTCTGTGAGGTGCTTCTCCAACACCACAACAAATGCTTGGAAGATCATCACAAGGTGTCTACAGCTTTTCAATCTTTCTCAAAATTTCAAATCCAAAGATGTCAGTAAAAATGCAGACAAATCCTGATATGCTGAATATTTGACAGTGGTATGATATATGGTTTCCTCTTAAATCAAACCTATTCCCACCAGTTTAATTCCTACCTCTGTGATTTTTTTTTCTTGCATAAGAAATCCATTGTGTGTCCAGAAATGGCACACCTGGCTGGTTTGGCCTTAGCAGCCTGGCATGTCAAAGCACACACCTGACAAAGCCACTTACAGGAACTGGCAAGAGAGTCAGTGGCTTAGGTCACAGGCACACCTTTTGTTGTATGGATGTTATCCTGAGCCCTGGCTTTGCCTTGCTAGTGAAATAACATGGAGACACTATTAAATGAGAAAGCATTTTGTGCTACCTCTGACACTCAGCTTTTGAATAGACACTAGGCACCAGAACATGCTCACAGCCCAGTTGCATTTCAGGTTGCTTCATGTCATGAGGCAGCAGGGTGTAGGTTTTCCTGGTGGCTTCAAAGGGTGCACTGAGCTGCCTTGTGACACCTGGGGCTTGTTATGGTTTTCCTTCGGGCATTCCAGATGGAGCATTTCAGTGGTACTTTGGCGTGCGCTCTGAGGCCAGGACTGAAGTGCCTACAACAGCAATTTACTTCAGGTCAGGAACAGGCTGCTGAAGTTAATCATCCAGTTAACCCCTCCAACTGCTTCTTGGATTGCATCATGGAGTGATCTTGAATCACAGGAAATCAATACTTTTTGGGTCAACAGAAACCAAAAGGTGTTTTTTGGCATTGAACCTAACCTGCAGCAAGTGATAATGGGCTGAAATTTACAGTATTAAACCAGAGCTAGTTGAAAACCAAGCTCCTGAAGTGTGTATAAAGGAGTTATTGCATCCTCAATTCTAACTTAAAAGATATGCTACCATCAAACCTTTCTACTATGAACGTAGATGTGTAGAAAGTTGGAAATTTGAACTGGAGAGTGCTGCTGGAGGCACTATGTAATGGTCGATATTTCATAAAGCAATGTAAGAAATCATGATTTGAGCTTTCCCAAATAGAGAAAAAGGTTTCTTTATAACCTTATTAAAAATATCAAGTGCTGCAACTGTCCCATGTTGATTTTTGTGGTGATTTTTACTACAGAAGTGTGGTATTTCAGGAGGAACTCAGTGATCCCATTGTGCAGAGAGTGTACATGCACTGCATGACAACATTTAATCCTTTTAGCTTCTAGTCTGAGTGTAAAGCTTTTGTTATGCATGAGAGTTTATTTTGTTTCCATACTTTATTCCTACCGGTGACCTTTGTGCTGTTATTGCAGCGTATTGTTCATTCTTTTGGAGAATGTACTTGATGCTATGGTTCATTCATAATGCTGCTGTTCAAGTGATGACTTGCTTGAGTGTTAACATGATAAAGCATGCTCTATCAGTCTTAAGATCTTTGTATCACCTTTTGGTGGCATGTCTAAAAAAAAAACCAAAACCAAAACAAAATTGAACTGAATGTGATGCATTAATTCATTCCTTCTACGTTGCTGTGCCAAAGGCTAAATGACGGTGAAGAATCATCAATGCAAATAGGTCTGAATGCATATAACACAATCTTTGTGCTGTGACATCTTTTTGAGATCATAAATAATTATGAAATATTACTTTGCACGAAGAAAATGTCTGTGTCACTCACAATTTCCAAACCCACTGAGTTTTGCATGATTACTATCGCAGATCTTGGAATCCAGGCTAACTTTCACAATCTTTCAATTAGGCATAAGTGGGGAGTCTCTCATAAATTCTGAGCCCTTCTGAGATCTTGTTATGTTCCAATGACTGCTATGTGAATCCCACCTACTAAGCGATGATAGAACCAGGCTTCAAGTTCCCAGCAGCTACTTAGGGCTCTTGATTTCTATTACAGATCTGTGTAGCTGACTTTGCCTTTTCAGTCATTAATCTGGCTATGCTTAGGAGATCTCTCTTCACAGTGATGTAAGAATTTACTGAAGAAGATCTGAGAGATACTGAAGTCTTCTACACAGAACAATCATGCAGGACCCAGGAGAATATTTTAAAATATACTGAGTGACTTTGAACAAGTCCCTTGGCTGCATGATCCCCTTCATTTTTTCTATACTCTTTCTCTCATTCTCCCTCTTCCTTTTTCCTTTCAGTCCATTATCACTGTCCTTGCTGTCAGCAGTGCTTAGAATTTGCTGTTGACTGATTTATAATTTCTTCACCTCAGAAAGGTAGTGCAGACTAAAAATGGTAGCTCTCCCCATGTTTTAACCCTAATTTTTTTTTCTCAATGAAAATCTCAGATGTTTTAAGATTTAGATTTGTACCTCCCCCACAACAAAACCAAATAATTCTATAAACTTTTTTTGGGCCAGTTTTATGCTTCAGTCTTATGAACTAATTTGAATTATTTAAGAGCATTTGATTAGGTATAAAATGTAATCCTCTTCCTACTGGCAGCTATGATCCACAGGTAATAATGTACAGTCTATAAAGAATAAAATTTCAGGGAAAAAAAGGTGTCATAACAAAGGCATCTGCATGCATAGCTTATCAAGATAGTGTTATTCCACATATCAGGTTTTTGGGTACATGTGATATTCCAGTACCTCTAAAAATTTCTCTATTATGAAATATAAATAAATTCTGGTATCTTCTGTGACAGGAGTTTTGTTTTCTTAATATTAGAATAGGAAAGGAAGCCAGCTGAAGACACTCATAAGCAAAATGGATGCTTCCAATTCTTTGAACAGGAATGTTGTTCAGGAATGATGGCAACTTGAAAATTATTATTTTTATGCTCATACCATTAGTCTCACAAAAGCATATGTACATATGTACTAATCATGACCAGAATTTGCTGGTATGTTGTAGTTCTGGTTTCTTTGAGTTAGAGGACCCATATTCCTGTAACAGAGCTGAAGATCCTTCCTTTAGAGTTTCAGAAATGGGAATATACAAATAATTTTTTTGCATTTTAAAAGAAAAAAGAAGAATATTTGGAAGCAAAATATGGTAACATGGTGTACAGGGAAAGCTGTTGTTGAAAATAAGTTTATCTCAAGGAAACTAGAATGGAACTGAATGGGTCCTTACCGTGGGTAACATTTAAAATCATTACAATTAAGCCCAGAAAAAGCAAGAAAAGATTTCAATATATGCTCAAAGATACCATCTACATTGTTAAAATATATGTATAATGAGGAGGCAGAAGAGAGACACAATAGAAATGTCTTTTATTATTAATATATTTTAAATATATTTTTCCATGGTAAATACTTTTCAGTGACATTGTTGCAGTTTGCTTTGAGAACTTTTAGGCATGCTTGACCTATAATATGCACACTATAAAATTAATTTAATGTTTTACTACATTTGCCTTTGAACATGGGTCCTCTTCATTTTTTATGGTTAAGTGAAATGTGGAATGCTAAATTCCAGAGCTGGCAGATGTATGCTTTAGTAGTTATTCATTTCTACACCACAGATTTTGTTTCAAAGGAATAATTTCTGAGCTGGATTGTATCCATTTTTCTGGGTGTTGTTCTACCCCGCAGACTTGAATAGACAATCTTATTCTTGATGATTTCTTAAGAGTACCAGAAACTGCAACTTTATATATGGAAAATCAATTTTGTGAATTTTCTAAACAAACTTTGCATATATATATATATATTTATATATATAATCTTCTATTGTTTTTCTGAATATATGAACTTCCAATATTTCTTCCTCAAAAAACCACAAAATTTTGTTATACTAATTCTATAATCTTTTCCTGGAACTTTACCTTTCATTGGAGATGAAAAGAAGGTTTTATTGACAGCAGAAAAAAAAAATCTAAATATATTCTAGATTATAGGAATATTCAAAATCTTTTGTAGCAGTACAGATTGTAATAGAGACAGAAGTTGCAGTAACCTGTGAGTAAAGTCTCTCCTCAAAATCTAAAAGAAACATTTTTGTAAGATCACTAGTCAATAAAGAGCATGCTGAATCATGTATCTTTGATATTGCACAGTCAATAAGTAAAGTGGGGGTTCCTGATAAACAGTTTTCCTGGAATGGAAATCCCAATTAACTTAATGAGAGAAACAAAAGCAGTTAACAAAGAACATCTAAACCCATAACTATTTTATTTGATTTCTACCTTGTATGATTATTTTCTGTGGTGATTTTACCAAGTTGTAATTAACTTATCTATTTCACCTGGGAGTAGAAACTGAACAGATAAATAGAAATGTTCAACATGCCGAGTAATGGATGTTGCTGTCAAAGATTACATCATGAAATATAATAATTATAAAAACTCTCTCACATAATCCAAGTAAATAATGGAATGCAAAAGGCCATACATGTTGAAAATAATTTTGAGGGAGATCATCAAGCAAAACTTCAATCATTTAGGTCAGACTATGGCACAACTAAATTTCCTTCCCAAGGTGGCAAGACACATAAAGCAAGAAAGGCCCTGCCTATCAGTTCTTCTTTCTAAAATGGCACAGGATGGACTGCAGTTGCCATTTTGACCTTGAAAAATTTGTGTATTTTAGAGTCCTTGTACTCCCAGTAGGTTTTAAAGGAAGCCTGTTAATGCAACATACTGCAGAGGGAGGTTAGTGCTAGACTCATACATGTTGCAAAGACAAATAGCTGCTGTCCTGTGGTAAATATTTTGGTTTTTTGAGAGATGTTTATATGTTTCTTATGTTACTGTTGGTTTAGCTAGTAAATATTTCAATTGCTGTTATCTTTTTTTTTTCTTCTTGTTTTAATTCCTGTAGAAATGGTTCATTCTTATGTATTTTAAACCCTTCAGTCCTTACTGAAGGAATATCTTCTCTCCACCTGGGGGATATTTATTTAAAAAAGAACTATTTTAAAAAAAATAAATTTTGCAGAATAGTCTCTGACATTCTTCACAGAGATATATTTTATTTTATAGATTATCTCATTTATGCTGGACTTTTGAAATAGCAGCTCTCTTCCTGTAGAAGGTAAAACTGAAGTCCTCTGCTGTTCCAACCTAGAGAAATGGCATCATCTCTATTTCCTTCTCCTGCCCATGAACTTCCATATCTCGTAACATTTTTTTCAAAATGAAGAAAAGTGATTGCCATTTTAGAACCTGTGTTTATCCTTCTGTCTTTTCTCTGTAAAGCACCACTGTTTATTTTAGCTGTATTGTGTTTTCAGAGAAGAACAACAGCCAGACGTTTCAGAGATTGGTATCGTGCTGATAAATTGCCACAGACTGAGGAAAAGCTGCAGTAGAGCCATCATTTCTGTTTCACTCTGCAAGAAGGAACCACTCTGCAGAGGAGCCACTCTGGCACTAGGACAAAATTCATGGCTAACACTAAGAAAACATAACATTTCCACCTCATTCAAGAGCATTCTCTTGGCCTCTGCTCTGCTGTCATTTGCTCTCAGCATAACACCAGTTTTCAGGCACTTTAAGTAAGAGCTGAGTGCAACAGCTTTAGAAGTACCAGCGCTGGTATTCAGCCATCACTACCTGCATACATGTCAGCTTTTATAAAACTGGAGCAAGAAGTTGACAGCTAATGCATGTCACTTTGACAGGTGTGTAGTAGAAACAGTTAAACTTTAGAAAGGGACAAAATGCTCTTTTGCTCCTAATAGTCTGGTCCTGCCAAACTGAATAGATTTTGGCTGCTTCATGTTCCTTTCTCACCACAAACCTGAGGAAGTGTTCTCCTATGCTAGTACTGCAGATAGCATTTTTTCTCATTTGCTTTACCTTGATACATCAGTAGATCATTAACTACTTAAACTTGTATACATTATTTTTCTAGATTCAAAATGATACATTATTGATACATCATCTATGAAAATAACTTATTGCATCTTTCACTTTTTCAGCCTTTTTACCTCTTTTGTCTGTTTGGCTTGTAAGTTTTTCAGAGCTGCGCTGTCTCCTAGTATATCAATGCAGAGAATTTAGCATAGAGGGATCTTAAAGCTCAGTTGTCATTCTGTGAATTCTATTAATTAGAAAAAATAAGCACCAATATGACTTTACTACTCAGAAAATCTGAAGAGCTGCTGTTTTATAAATTTTTTACCTGCAACAAGAGGTTTGTTGCACATTTGAGGAAGCACCCATAAAGTCTTAAGCATAATCACAAAATCCATTATAAAAACTTATCTGTGTAGTTATCACATTAATAAATCTTGCTTGTTCTCTCAGAGTTTTACAAGTTCTTATTTATAATGTGAAATCACTTAGTTTATATGCAATAATCTAAATGTTCTTCACCCCTCAAGTCCCCACACTAGTCCAGGAACAGTAATACTGATTAAAATAAAATGTGGAAACGCCCTGGGAGAAATACCCTTTGGTGACCTTGTAGCAAGTGTGTATATGAAATTACATCAGAATTATGTGTTTGACGTGAATTGTACAAGCTATATATGCCTTTATTCCAAAAGACATCCATCAGGCAAGGAGCGTACATGTGCCAGTGCAATGAAAGTCTGGCTTTTTGCTGTAATTACAGACCAATATAAATGTCACAATCTGTCTGGATTGGACTGAGCTGAGTAGGAAGGATGAAGTCCATGTAGGAGGGAGTCTGGAAACCCAGTCCTCATTTTCAGTACTGTTTCTACTGTGACACCTCATATCACCTTTCTGATGGTCTTATTTCTTCATTAGCTGCTGATTGCTTTGCCCTTGTTGATGGCAAACTCTGTGTGATAACATTCTCTCATTTGTTTAAGATGACTACGGAAATCGAGAAACTAATGATAAAATAGATGGGAAAAAAAAAAGGACATATAGTCACAGCAATACCTTAGGCAACAGAAACGCCTTTCCTGCAGTTGGTTTGCTTCTTATATCCACTGAAGGGAGAAGCCAAAGCTCCAGGGCACAAGTGTATAAATACTGTGCAGGAAATTGTGTCATCATTTCTTCCCCCACAATAACAATGTGTTAGTCTGGGGCCAGCTCTTTGCCAGGCATTTGTCTGGGGTTTTCCAGTAGCAGCAGCTCGGCCTAAGGGTTGTTCTTTGGCAGGCTGTCCTGATGCTCTTTGGCACTACCCTCTTGCTGGTTTGGTTGGCTTCTGTGCAATAGAAATAAGCTTAGAGTTAGCCAACTGCTGAGGATCTGGCTTGTCTTTATTTCTTTCTGACATTTCCTCTGGTTTGAACAGAAAACGAAACACTAAACTGAGTTGGATTTCTAACAAGGGCCTTGCATTTTGAGGGTCCATTCCCTGTGGGTAGCTCGAAGGCACTGCTTTGTTTTGAAGGGTAGGAAGTAGGAGTAGGAGGGATGAGGTCAACATGTGACATTGTCTCATGTCTAGAGAAAGGGATGAGTGTTATTCAGGGAGGTCAAACGATCAGATCTGATCACGAAGGCTGAGACTTTCAGTTTTATTAAAGACACATCATTAACAAGTTTTGCTTTACCTGTCGGGGCACTTAGTTGTTACATCCATTAATCATGGTTGTGCAGTCAGGTATCCTACTGTCCTCCTTTCTTTTCCTAATCTTCTATATGATGAGACTTTATAAAGCAGATCCGAGGCATAGCATGGGCAACTGTGAGGTTCAAATTACTCCTGGGGGTCTACAGAGTTCTTGCTCCCACTTAGCCTGGAGCTTGGGATCTTTCAGTATGAAAAGGGAAAAGCTTTATTTGTTAAGTGCCCTTGCTCAATCCCTACCACTCTCAGTTTGCTCATGGGCATGGCATTCCCCTAGTAATTCTGTTTTAATCCTTCGTCATATGAAAGAAGAAATTAAGTCACAGAAGGACATCTTTACCAGTGGTAGCATGGGTAGTCTATAAAACTGCTAGGAACTCCAGGTTGAATGCAGCTACGCTGAAAAGATAGAGGAGATTTGCTTTGGTTTGTGTTTTATTTTCATTCTTCTCTTTTTTAATGCTTATCCATAACACTAAGAAAATTATCTGAAACATGTTTTTAAAGCAGACAGACAAAAAGCAATACTTATTACATAACAGCAGCAACATTACATTTGTAAAACGCATTTAATAAAACTGAGATCTACTACTGTTTAAAAATGTGCAGGTCAATGAAATTGACCTAACCTTCATGAATTCTGCCTAAAGTGTTTGTAATTCAAAAGACATCAAGACAGATTGCTCAGCCATTGGTTTTCTGTATTGTATTCTGTACTGTCCATGCAGAAACTAAAAATATATATGTTTGGTGCTTAATGATAGATACACATACACTAATTCAAACATGCACAAACATGTTAGAATTAGGAAAAAAAAAGTGCTAGATGCCTTTCTTTTCAGGAAAAATCAAAAACCTTTATAAAAATCATTCTCTTTCAATGCAGGGAATTTCATTTCTTTGTATACGTGAGTGACAAATGCAAAATAGTAATTCTCTTGATAATTTTTTTTCTGGTTTAGCATGGAAAAGTTACCAAAGAGATCTCATTTAAAATCACATAATTCAATCTGCTCATGATTGCAGGAGACTGGTGTCAGGATAATTTTCTTCACTTGATAACCCTTTCACCTTTAAATTTTTTTTTCACTTCAGGCTGTCATGTCTTCTAGAAGTAAATGCATTTAACCTACTAATGCAAGATCAGTTTTAAACCCCTTGACAAAAAAAAAA
>VXBB01016739.1:108756-182600 GCA_013399915.1 Illadopsis cleaveri
ATAAAAAAAAAAAAAAAAAAAAAAAAAAAAAAAAAAAGAAAGAAAGAAAAGTAAACCCCCCCCACTTTGCTGTATTCTGCATGTAATTTTCCAGCTAGAGAAGTGCTTTTAGGCCACAGAAAAAAACCCCTGAAGGCTGTTTCAGAAATGATAATCATTCATATTCATCTTGAAAAGAAATATGCATTTCTTTTGCTGCTCAAAACTGAATCTCTCTTAAAGTGCTTAGTTAATAGTTACAAATCTTATTGGTTGTTTTAAGAGCCAAAGGAAAGTGAGCTCTCCTGATGAAAATCCCCACAGCACTTCAGTGTGAATTTTTCAACATTATATACCTGGTTCAGGTAAATCTGTTCTTAAACCAACTCTCTTAGGTGTCAGTATTGGATGTGGATGTTTTGGAGGTTTTGCATTTGGGGAAAATTCTTTGAAATCCAATATCAGAAGCTGGATTTTGCTTTACACCTAAAACTTTTTCACAGTTGTAGTTCATGGAATATGACTGCTGAAATGGAACTGGTGCATAAGATGGTGATTTAGGACCAGACTGCTCAATATTCAATTTCTTTGTAATGATTTCAGCTTTCAGAAGTGTGTCTTCTGCTTATAGCATCTTGCTGTGGAATATACAAGTATATACCCTAGATAAGGGTTGGGGGGTGTTTTCCCTTCACTTTTGCCAAAGAAACTAGTGTACACTACAGCCAGTGTGAATTCTTGGAGCACAGTTTTTGTATTTATGTGCCTGTAAGATAATCTCATCTGGTATTTAATCTGACTTCATGTTATAAACCAGGGAATAATATATATGGGAAAGACATAAAGTCTGATGTTGCAGTTGTTGGCACCCAGCCATTCAGCAGGCACCAAGAATCCATCTGGATGGCAGCATCACTGCAACACAGGAGTATCACTCAAATCTCTTACCCCAGGAAAGGGTATATAAATGAACACTATCTAAATGAGTTTAATGTTTGTTGGAGATAAAATAATAACCACGTACATACATGTGTCCAGTAACACTAGATGCATCCCTTTATGTCTTACAGCAGTTTCTGAACCTCAACATTTTTATTTCAGCAACCATTTCTGATATACAAATATAAAAAATTCTGAAATAGTCTCCCCTTTGAAGGCAGATGCATGCCCTTATCAGAACCAAATGCAGAAATACACTAAACAGCATTTTCTTTCTCCCAGTAAAAGGAAAAAAAAAAGAAAAAAAAGAAAAAAAAAACCCAAAGCAACAAAAAAATCTCAGTGGAAGCATTTGGTCAGAGTTAAGCTCCTGCAATCAACAGACAAATCCTCTCTGATTTTATCTGAAGCGTCAACATCAGATGCACACCCTTCCTTTCAAGAAACTATATTATTTCAAACTTCATCAAGCAGTGTAAAAGAAAAATGATCCTTGGAAAATAATGAAACCTTTTCAGAAAAGCCTGAATTGGAAAAAGGAAAAAAGTCAAAGTAAAGTTCCAGCAAAGGCCAATCCCATTCAACAGAAAAATCAAGTAATTAATTTTACTTTTACATTGGTTTTTAATTTAATAACAAACTTGTGGTTAGATGCCCACTTTTGCATATGTGTGGACTTGTCATCTATGATCTCCACTGAACACTATTTCTCCCAGGAAATTGTGACATGAATATGTCATGGAAACAGAGAAACCTGGAGTCTAGGTTAAATTTAGACTTAAGGAGCATCATCTAACAGAGACCACTGCATGAGCAGCTTCAATAAACTTACCTGCTCGTATTACACTGAAGTAGTCACTGCTAATAACACATGCAGATAGATTCAGACAAAATTAGTATTTTTCCCCCCAAGTTTTTTGAAGAATGATGCCTATCCAAACTGATATTCTCCCTTAATTCAAGACAATAGGGGTAAAAAATTTTAGCTGGTGAAATCCACGTTGTACTTATGGGCCCTTGATAATCCATTGAGAACTGCTAACAATTCACCCAGAGCTTGGTTATGCTCACACAGCTCTTCTTCTTTGTATCCAGGTGTTTCTACAAGGTTCAACAGCACATTTGGGCTTTTCCTAACGTTTTGTTTTGTTTTGTTTTTGTTTGGTGTTTTTTTTTTGTTTGTTTGGTTTTTTTGTGGAAGGTAGAAATAAGGCTGCTGTAGTGTGTGTATTTTCTTTCAAGCAGTTTTCAGAAAAAAAATGGGCTGTTGAAAGGGAAGTAAATGAAGAAAGTAAATGAAGAAATGGTGTCAGATGAAGAGCAGTGCTGGGGAAAAATGTCCTGATTTGAAGTGGAAGTGTGGACAACACAGCTGGAAACGAAAGTGGAAGCAGGGCAGGCTGGTACTGTAGAGTGAGAATATAAGGAAATGAAGTGATGTGTGATTTTTTGCAGTGACCATGTTGTGAAGGTCTGTGAAGCTGAGCTCCTAGAGCCAACTTTTTCATGAATGGCTTTTAATTTCAGGTATCTGAGCTGAAAGAAAAAGAACACAACCAACCAAAATCCCAATTTGGAAGGAGGCCCAGTTATTCAGAAAGCTTTGAGGATCAACCCCTCTAAGTTTGGAGACACTTGTGTAATAACTGAGAAACCTCAAATTATTTTGCTCCTTGAGTATAACTGGATGAATAGGACCTCTTGAGGCAATTTCACTGTTTATGAATTGGCATTGAAAGATCTGGAAATTTTAGGTCACTGAAAAATATTATCACCTAGGCCCTGGAATTTATTGTCTTCAAAATACACTCTTTCAACCACAGAAAAAATATTTTATAAGCCTAAAAATGTAATATTTCCTTTCTGGTGCAGATCTGACAGTGAGATTCTTATCATTGGATAAGAGTTAGAGTAGCTACCATCCCACATTCTCCAAATAGAGCCAGATGGTTTGAGGACTTAGTGAAAAAGCTCAGTCTTCAATCAAACAAAGCAGTTTGCATCTTTATTGTACCATTTGTTTAGTATGCTGACATGAGATGCCTAACATCCTTAAATACCAGTATTTAGGCAGCTGCTTAATTAAATTCTCAAGGCTGCATTTTAATGGGGGTAATTCATTTTAAATGATCAACAAAACATAAGCCGTTTCTTGCCCTCCTTTTCTCTTAAGAGATAATTCTCTGTTATCAGTTGCTTCTGGCTCACCACAAATAACAGTGACAGCTTGAAATGAGTCACTGATCTCCACAATCCTCCTATCCCCTACAAATTGGTCTCAAAATCTGAAAAGTAACATAGGTGTTTTATTATAGCATCAAAAGAAAAAAAGCAAAAAACATTTCTGGGTCTTTTGTAGCGCACTCAAACACCAAAATCTGTTCAGGATTCACCTTGTTTAGCAGTGGGAAGAGTTTTGCTGAACAGATTTTTTCTGTTTGTTGTTCTGTTTTTCTAACGTAATGGAACAACAATATTACTTTACAAAATGCTATTTCTTCTGAAAATTTTTGAATAATCCAAAACTAAGAGTTTTGATTTCTCTCACCTTATTAAAATTCATCTTGCCTCTTTTTTGTATTTAAATGGCCACTCTTGTTTTTCAAGGGTGTCAAGATTAAAATTGTCAATGAGAACAAATCCATGGGCTGAGTGCAGTGTTTGCTGGACACAGGAAACACAGCAATAAGGAGATGCACTGGCTCAAACCTGAACTCTGATTCAGCTCATAAAAGACTTTTTTCCTCAGACAGAGATGTTCCTGTGCTCCTTATTGAGATATCCCTTTTTTCTCTAGATGTTCCTGTTCATATGCAATCTAAAATAAGCACCAATACGTCTATTTTTGCTTCCCAGCCTGACAGCTCTGGAGATGCCATTCTATGCTATTTTCAGTGGACAAAGAAATGATAAGGGAGAGGAAACTGATAAAACTTAGCAGTATATCTGCTATTCATTATATACATATGTACATCTGTTTAATATCCATGTTTAGCAAATGTAAGAGGCACTCTCAAGTCAAATATGGCTCTAGCATTAATAAAGCAGCCTAACAAACTACAGGGCAGTTGTCATAGAAATAAATATGTTCCCTATTTTTATTATTTGAACTTCTTAGAGATAGGACTGTCTTTCATTTAAATTTCATACAACTTGAATCGCATGGTCAAATAATTTAAATACTTATGATTTGTTGATGAGATGGAATTATTAATCATGATATTGACTGCAAACATTTAAAGATGATTTATGCTTTCTAATAGAAGGTGCTCTATCCTGTAATATATTCAGCAAGATTACTCTTCATTTCCCATTGTGCTCTGTTCTGTGGTCACATCCAGACAAAATTAGCTCCTACTGACTGCAGTGGCTTATCCAAGGAGCAACTAATCTTATCTGAATTTCACAAATACCTCAAATGGTAGCTTGTGACTTTGATTACTAGGAGAGTAGGCCTAATCAGATTCCTTTTCTTAAAACAGTGGTTCATTCAGATCCCTCACTTTGAGAGATCAAAGCTGTTTCTTCTCTCTATCTGCAGGGAAGCTCATTAGGAGGAGGTTGTCAGGGTTGTAATCATGCAACAGTTTTACTTCTGGGTTATAACACTTTTTCTTTCTTATCAGTCTGTGAGGTCCAAAGTGAGAGGAACAAAGTAGGTATCACTGACATAAGGTAGTTTTAATGCTTTCAGAAATCACTATGTTTTACTGACTATTTTATTAATTTTTTATTTAGAAATTATTTTGCAAGTGTATCTCAACTATACAGTCAGTTTAGAGGAGGTTTTACTTGGCTTCTAACATTTTTAAATCAGCAGCTATGTAAACAACTTACTTTCAAATTAAAATTTCATCAGTTTGATTGCATCATATAGCTGCTTGCACAAATTCATCTTAAGCATGATGTATCATTTACTAATGTCTTTATCCTTGTGTCCAAGTATAATTTAAAATAGAGAAGCATATTAAAATATGTTCCTTTTCTAGACTTCAAAGACAGCCTGTTACACTGTGTGTTGTGTAACTTAGAAGCTATTCAAATTTAACTCTTCTATTGTCACTGTAAAGTTTACTAATTTCAAAAACATTGCATTTACTGTAAAATGCTCCATCCTGATTCCAGTATCATTTTTGGTCTCCCACAGCCTTAAATGCTCGAGGTATTTGACTATGGAGTTTTGGTCAGGGGACCACATTTAATGATAATACATTAATGATGATACCTGGTGCCTACTTGAAAATTAATGATTGAACAGGATACTTTATAAGTAAAGCAATTTGTATTACTTCAAGCCTGCAAATACATCCTTCACTCTTGTATTCAGAACCCCAGTAATTACAAATGCCACCCTCATCCAGATAGTCAAAATTAAGAGGAAGACTTAAGTTACAAATAAACCAAACGATGGTAGCATGAAATGCAAACATACTTTTTAGATTCTTCTAGTGAGCAATTATTGGAAAGTAACCACTTTTCTCTAAGTAGGAATGTCTGTTGAAAAATTTCTCTGAATCCAAAATATCAAAACTTAATAACGTGTTGTAGCTCTAAGTGCATTTAAAAAAATAAATACTGGGATCTGCCTACATTGAGTAATTGATTGTGAAATGGTGGGACTGGAGCAGTCACTGAATGAACTACTCATGAAGCTGAAAGCTGATGATCACATCTGATGTGGAAGCCAAACAAATAGAGAGCAATGCAATCTGAAAACAGTTACAGAGCTTCCAAGAACTGAGCCTGTGAGGCAGTGCCTTCACCACACTGCTGTGTCTCTGGATGCCTGTGTTTGGGTCTGAGTCTTCCAGTTCACTTAGAGCTCTCTCTGCAGTGATGGAGTTTAATTTGGTGCCTTATCCACCACTGTCATTACGGATTTCTCCACATTCAGGCATTACATATTGCACTGGGTTTCCCACCTTGCTTAGTGCAAGCTCTGCTGTTTCCTCCTTTATTCCTTTCATCAACGGATCAATGCAAAACACCATCTTGTCTCTCCTGCCTGCCTCTGGAGTTTCCCTGCCATTTCATCCTCTGCCACTGCCCCTTCAAATTCTTCCTTCCAGAGCTCTGCTATTGCCTACCAGCAGTAGCACTTTCTTACCATCATTTCATCTGCCTGCCTGAGAGCAAGACAGTGGGTCACAGAACTCTACTCTGTGTCACAGATGGCTTTTAAGGGTCGCATGTCTTACAGGCAGCATGAATTTTCATGTCATGGTCTGTTTACTCTACAGTCAGCTCTCTGGAATTAAGCTGTATTTGCTGAATCCTCTGGTTCCTTACACCATATCAGACAATTCAAAAGTATTTTGTATTTAATTTAAATAAAATAAATAAGAATTAATTTTAAAATATTATATGGATTGGGGTTTTCCTTAACCGAGCAAAGAGTGGAGAGGGTTCTTCTTCAGCTGTGTAGAAAAGGAACTGAAGAGGTCATGGTTTCCGTACGCATTTGCTACGTGTAATTTACTTGGTCAGAATGATGGAAGAAATTATATTGATGCTCATTCCAAAATCACACTTTCCCCGGGTATAGAAAGAAGAGTGATTTTGTGCATTTGAAAAGACATTTACATACACATACTATGAAAAGGGACTATTTCCTGAAAATCATCTCAGTTTAAAGATGCATATGCTAGGATCAAGAACTATCTTGACATACAAATGGCACAAGGAATGAATAGTGCTGCTTTAGTAAATTCCAGATGGTGATTTGTTGTACTGGTCTGTGATATTTTCAAAGCTAAATTTCTCTGAAGTGCCCAGCACTGAACACGTGTCCATATTCCTGCACAAAGCAATAACGAATGTTTGGCCAACTGGACTGTGTGATTGGCAGAACATTCAGACATTTCAGCTTGGAAAAGAAATGACACTCACGGAATGAAACTTCCAGCAGACTATTCCGCTGCAACTGCTGAATGGGAAAGATTCTCTAATATTTCCTTTACATAAAAGTAGAATACAGTACTATTTGAACATGAGCATGTTCATATAGACTTCTGATTTCTGAAATATTATCCTACAAGATTATAGGAAAAAAACCTAATCAAATAATTTCTATGGGTATTCTTCAGCTTGTTCCAATGACATTGTGAGATTACTTACAATAATCAATTTTACATCAACAGCTACTGGTTTATACTCTAAGAATTGCTATTGCTCTTCCACCTGTATTTGAAAAGTCCTTTTACGAAATCTACTAAGGAAAACAGCCTTCATTTTACATGAGACAACTCTAGAACACTGTGTTTAATTCACTTAAGTGGCCACCAATATGAGTCGGAACAAAACCATGAGACAAAGCTAAAGTAGGCTTCTCTACTTGTGCCAAGAACAGGAAGTGTAATAATGTTCCAAAACAAACTCTGTTATTAGGTCAAGATGTGAAAATGAAGCAGCAATTGATTCCTCTTCACTACATTTTACTGAATGTTGCAAAAAGTGATAGAGCTAAAGAGAGAGCATACAGGCTTTCTTTATCAAAAGAAAGGAAACCAGGAATAAGTAAGCTGTCCAGAGCTAGTGGGCCTTTATAGTCTTCTCTCATCGGTATGAGATTGCTGTCAAATTGATGAAAGCATTTGTCTCACTTGGTGAATATCCCTAATAAACCGTTTATCTAAAGGAACCAGACCCGTCTGGAACAGAGAGGAAAATGGATGACGGTTTCTCCAAGAAGACCAGTAGGCCTAAATTATTTTGTATAATCAAGACACTAGTTCCAGTCTCAACCAAATTCTTGCCATTTCCCAGGAAATTTTTAATATCTGACAAGCTCATTTTTACTACATGACAGCCTGGGATATTTTAGTTGGAATTCTATAATATTTTACTGTTGTGATGTGTTTTGTCCCTAATGGTCTGTTCTGGTTCCCCTCTGCTTTGTTGGTTCAGCCTAAGTTGTACCCTCCCCCCTAGGGGGAGTTGTGGTGGTATGTTTTTCTTTATTATAAGTTTTCTACAGTCCCTCTAATGGTAGGGTCTGGTTTTCTCCCATGCGGTTGGTCTGCTCCAAGTTTTCTCCTCCCTTTCCTAGTTGTCAGTCACTCATTAAACCTGCCTACCCAGTTGCCAATCCTTCCTGATCTCCACCTCTTGTTTCAGAAAGTTCCCTGTCAATCCTTGTTGTCCCAACCCCTTGCCTAAACTGCTCCCTGGAATTCCCCTATTATTCAATGCACCATAGGCTGAGTTAAATTGTATCCGCCTCCTTTGTACCCCCATTGGCTGTAGCCTCATAAGCCTCTCCTTGAGTTCCTCCCCTGCTTGTCCCAGATTTGTTACTGAATTGTACCCACCCCTTGTTCCACCCCTGCCCAAAAGCCAGTGCAAAGCTGTGTAAGTTGGCTTTTTTGTCCCTGACCGGTTTAGGGTACAAACTGCTTTGGGAAGCACATGGAAGGCTCCTCCCTGTTCTTTGCCCTGCTCCTAGCCGCTGTATCCCCACCTGCTGCTGAGAGCAGAGTCAGCCCTGCTCTGCACCACCACCCAGACTACTTGTGGTTTGGTGGTAGCCACTCTTGGGGCAGGCCAGAATGAGGGGCTAGCTGGAGAACTCTCTGGCTGCATCATTTTACAGTTAGGATTATAGGAAGTCAGAAAAGCAACCAATAAGATTTGCATCGTGGGAAAAATAGAATATTAGGTACCCTAGTCTTCAATTTACAGAAAGAGAGGAGAGAAAAGTGAAGGTGTGTCCATCTCATCTGGAAATACTGTGATCCAACCAGAGACCTCCACCTTGGATATTAGAATGACATTGGTTTTGCTCTGACTTTTCACTCCTAAGTGAGTATTTCTTGAGCCACAGTCATGGAGGAATGTATGAGCTGTTTTAGGGGGAGCTCTTGGACAAGCACCAGCGCATCTCCTGCTCAAGTCGTCCAGAACAGGAGCACAAGTGAAAACCTCTTAAAAAAACCAACCTCTTTTCAGCTTTGTTTTGGGTAAAGATGGAGTGCATTTGGACTGAAGCAGACAGACATATCTGTTTAGCTGATCAATAAAGAAGTGAAAAATAAAGCAATATGCTACGTCAGAGGGGTTACTCATCATAATCCTGACCATTTTAAATATAAGCTCAACGTGATAATTTCTAGATTTGCTTTTAATTTCCCTGAAGTCTTCATAAGGTGTCTTGGCAATTGAAATCCATTTTTTTTCTAATGACACAGACATCCAGAATAATAAGTAGGTCGTTCTATTTCCCTGTAAAAAATATGACAAATATCTTTCTGAAATGAGCAAAGACAGACTGTGAAGAGACCTGAACACAACTTCTTTGATCTGTTTTAGACCCATCATAACCCACTCTGGCTTTATTGGACACATACCATCTGTAAAGCTCCTTCCGGCAACTTCTTGGGAAGTTCTTGGGGACTTCTGGAATGGAAAAGATATTTCTTTGAAGTTTTATTTATTTATTTTTATTTTTAAATGTCTCCATTCCAGATCTTTTTGCCCTCAACACCACCTTCAGAACTGGTTTGGTCTCTTCTACTGACACTGCTTCCTGCTCTTCTTGTGTCATGTGTTTATGAGCCCAGTGAGGTGTTCCAAGGAAGCTTGACTTGACACATTAACACGTCTTGCTGTACATTTGGAGGCATTCAGTGCCACTGTCAGTGGCAAAGGAGAATGACTCATCACTCAGCTTGACAGCATTCTTTACGTATGTGAAGTGGGGAATACTTGATTCATTGCAAACAGGCTATCTGTCCATGGAAGTCTCCTTACTCACCTCCAAAATGATGAAACTTTTTGAATTGTGATGAAGATGTGGAAAGAAGACGAAGTATGACCTTTTCTATATGTTATTTCAACTATGTCTTATTTTTTATTTCTTTTTATTGCACTGAAATACTTGGTCTATTTACCTCCCAATGATACAGCTGGTATGAATATTGTTTATAACTTGTTTGCAACATTAAAAGTCTGAAAATATCCATTAGAGATATCATATGACTAAAAGCTGAATTAAGGGATGACAGGAATCTGGCAGTAAAAGAATATATAATATTGGTTTAATTTTAAAGTGTCTAGAATTACCTTATTGTTCCAAATACTCACTCACTTTAACTAGCACTTATATTGTTTTAAGCAGTATAACGAATATGTAACATTCCACATACATTCGTATTAGAACCTCCTGAGAAATTATGATCCAGATAAATACATACATATCCTTAATTTTCCTTTCCAAGTTAAAACTGATCCCTGTTCGATTAAAACAAAAAAAGAAAAAGGAGGGAAAAAGCCAAAAATACAATGTACTTGAACATTTTTCATAAATTATTTTACAACTGAAACTTTATAAAACAGATTACTTAATGAAAGATTGTAGTATAATAATATTTAAGTTTTATGGAGATGAGAAAGATGGGTTAACAGGTGCAAAAAAAGAAGTGACTTGCCAACATCCCTTTGCAAAATAGAGGCAAAGCTATAAGTGGAATAAGATGGGTTTTAGCTTGCAGCCCAATATTTTCTTTATTAAACCATAATGCTCATAATCAAAAGAAAGAATTAAATCACTAAAGATCTGTACCATTTCTTTTTTTTAGTTGATTTCAATGGTCTTATGCAAATACTTTCATGAATGACTTTTGTCAGTGGGTGATGGTGAAACACTGAGATGTAACAGGATGCACGTTGGAGGGCAAAAAGTTCAATTTCTCTGACCTATGGATGGAGAACACATTCTATTTCACAGCTAACAGCACAGACATAGGAATAACAATATCTGCTGCTTTTCTGGAAGATTACTAGATGTATTCATGACTCTGCCAATGGTGGATGGATGAGGCATAGTGGGTGAAAGAAAAATTAGTTTCAGGATGGACAGCTGCATACTATCACTATTTTAGGCTTGAAGAAATTACCTTAGATGAGATAAAAGACTTTAATATATTGTATCACGATGAGAGCAACAAAGATGAGGAAAGGGCAGGAAGGAATGTCCTATGAGGAGCAGCTGAGGACTAAATGTTTGTCTAGTTTGGAGAAAAGGAGGCCTGAGGGACAACCCTATTGCTGTCTACAACTTCCTGAGGAGGGGAAGTGGAAAGGGAGGGCTGAGCTTCTCCCTGATAATCCAGCGATGGAAAAAGTGGGAATGGTCCAAAACTGCATCTGAGAAGATTAATTCTGAGTGTTAGGAAGCATTTCTTTACTGAGAGAATGCTCAAACTCTGGAACAATCTTCTTAGACAGGTGGTCAGTGCCTCAAACTCATTCACGTTTAAGGGGCAAGTGGACAATGTCATTCTATTCTATTCTATTCTATTCTATTCTATTCTATTCTATTCTATTCTATTCTATTCTATTCTATTCTATTCTATTCTAATTCTATTTTTCTGTTCTGTTCTATTCTATTTTACTCCTATTCTATTCTATTCTATTCTATTCTATTCTATTCTATTCTGTTCTAATTCTGTTTTTCTGTTCTATTCTATTCTATTCTATTCTATTCTATTCTATTCTATTCTATTCTATTCTATTCTATTCTATTCTGTGCTGTCCTAACTCCCATTTCTTCTGTAAAGATTTTTTTCAGTGAGGGTGTACAGGAGTGGAGGGTGTTCTTGGTAAGGAGTTGTTCTGCTCTCAAAAGACGATTGTGCCTGGCCATAGGGTGGACATGTCACATGTTCATGTCTGCAATATCTCACATTTCCCCCAGGTAGGGCTTTCTGGTCACAACTCATGCTGTGGGCTTGTCTCTGAGACTTCCCTTGGAAAGGAGACAAAGGCATGCATGGATCTCAGGAAACAGAAAACAGGCTTGTGATTAGGATGGGGAAAATATTGGTCTGGGAAACAAAATACCTTCTGCCTACAGATGAGTTTGCGCTCTGAGCCCACTGTGGTAAGAGCTTTTAATTTGTGTGCACCAAAAGGAGGTGTTGTTATTGTTACTGCAATGTGAGTTGAGCCCACTGCTCAACCCCACTCACACTGTTCTGATCATAACCAACTACTTTCTATTCACTGGTATTGGACTGATATCTTGGAAGGAATAATTTTTCTGGCATAGACATCCAGCAAGCTACAACTGAAAAAAAAAGAAAAAAAAAAAAGAAAAAAAAAAGAAAAAAAAAGAGAAACTATGTACCGTTTATGCTGATTTTGCAGAAGTTTAGTGTCATGTCCTCACTCAACCATCCCTCAGAGAGGCAAAGCACCTTATCAACAGTCTTCACAGATCTTTCCTTAAAGACTCTCTTAGACTTTGACACAACCTCAGGAGCAGAGCAGGAGTTTGTGTGCTGTCTGCAAGTGAGAAAGGTGAGGGAAGTAGTTAAGTATTTATTGGGGCCAATTATCTGAACTTGTTACCTGCTTTTAACCACCACAGCTGGAGAGGACAAAATCATATACTCTTTTCTCACTTCTTTCATGGGTCCATCATCTATTGTTGTTGAAAACACATGAAGAATTTTGTATTATGATGTAATTTATGTAACTTGTCCAAAACAATATTAGATTTATTCCATTTGCTATATGAAAGATATCATTAGAATGTAGCCCATTTGGCAAAACTTGTCTCATAGTTCCAGGCAAGGATTCAATCACCTGTTGCTAAGATACTTTAAAAATATTGTCTGTTTTTAAATGTTCCTTTTTAATTGAATAAACTGTTAGTTTGAAATATTGCTGCTGAGGTTAAAAAGGTTTAGAAAATCGTATAACTTTTTTACTGGAAAGCAAGTTTTAAAAAGGCTTGCAACAGCTGCAGTTTTTATTTATTCTATTCTTTAGGTAGACATTAAAAGTTGTATTGAAATAATGACAGCTTGAAGTTTTGGGAACTGAGTAATCACAGATAAAATTAAAATTTTGGTTACCAATACATTCGATCTTCCCTGTTCATGTCAGCTCTGTAGAAATTATTTCCCGGAAATAAAACTGTTCCTAGGGGTTCTGAAAATGCACAGGAGTGCCATGCTGACACCAGTGCACCTTATCTTCATGTAATGAGACTGAAAGCCTACAGGCATATAATTCCTCTCACTGTACACTTAGAATTATATAGCATAGTAATCAAAGACCCTTTTTTTCTATAATTAATAACGTATCTCACTTTCATCAGAGAGAGATAGTCAGGAACCAGAATTACACTGGCCTCATATTTGATTGCTAAAGTATGTATCTATTGTGCAATTCAACAACACAGAACAGTAGAGTCTGCATGCTGACTGGATTAATTTTTATCTCATTTCAGTAAAATTTACAGGCAAAAGGAGTGTTCTGCTTGCCTAATAAAATTGCACTTACTTTGCTAACCCTTTTTAGTCCTGACACTCACAGGTAAACACTGAATAGGACTTTGGAGTCTGAAAAGAATTAAGAATCTGTCCTTTGAATTCATCTGTGAAGTGGAGGGAATGTTTTATGCCAGCACTGTGACGGCTCTGCTGGAGAACTGAGTGATACCCAACAATTTAGGTATGTAATTTTTATATTTCACTGAAGAATTTTGCCACAGAACAATTTTGATGGAAGCAGAAGACAATAAATCTACATTTTTGGTTAGGGGGGAGGAGGGCAAATTATTTTCCTTATACTTCACAGACCTGAGACAAAAGAAAAGAAAATTGCATAAATCAAGATTAGAAGTAGCTATCAAGATTTGATTTATCCCTCTATATGGGAAAGATCTGGTGTAAAACTTGGATCTAAATCTATGCTAAGCTCTCTCTCTCAAATCTGTTGCTTTAGAACCAGTTTCAAAGAAAGAAGATTAGATGTAATGCTTTTGATTTTTTTTTTCTTTAATCTGGTATTTAAAATAAGTCTGGAAAATAAAAAGAAAAAGCAAAACATTTTAACTGCTGTTTTGTTGTTTGTTGTTTTTTCCCCCCCAGAAGTCTTCCCCTTTGTCTTTTTATTAGCCCTATGAATAATGGGCTCATTTAGCCTGGAAGATACTGCTGGTAGGTCATGAAGTCCATTTCCCTGCATCCCAGCAGGATTGATGGCTTTACTCCTGAGCCATTCCCAAAGAGATGGGTGGCCCAGTCTCAAATACTGAAGTGATGGTGATTCCATGACCCCTGTTGGCAGCGTGCACCACTTCCCTCAGGTTTATCTTGTTTTCCCTAACATTTAACCTAGGCTTTCTCAATTGGATTTCAATTCCATCACATTGTGTTCTCTCTTTGAGGATGAATGTGAGTAATTGACCATCTCCTTTCATCGAACATATCTGCACACAATACTTCATTATGAACTTATGAATTCAGGTCAGGGTTGCTGAAAGTTTATGTGGGCCTGTGAGACTAACAGACATTGACAATGCTGATGTGCTTAGTTTTACTATAAAAATTTTCAAAGAGCTATTTCACTCCCTGAAAACTTAGAGTTTACAAATAATCGAATTAATGAAAGGTTGTTTTAAGAATTGTAGTTTATTACAAGAGCTAAATTTTCAAAATTTGTAAGCGTATATGTAGTGCAGAAAATTATATCGAAACAATAGAAGGACTTTCCTAGTAAAAGACAGATGAATATATATATTTATAAATCTGAACAGCCTCCTCTCCAAACCTCATCTGGACAAAATGATTTACAGAGTGAGGCTGTGTCTTAACAAACACATGCCTGAGGTGTTCGGAGAAAGAGGTTTTTGAGGTTAAATCTGATGTCTTTATCTGAGCTGCTTGCTACATATCCTTTACAGTGAATGAAGAACATAGTCTCTTCTGTACTGTTATTCATGTCATCTTCTCATGGCTTTCTAACATGGCTCACATGAATAATGTCTCAAAATTTCTTAGTTTCCTTCCTTTGCTATTAAGCAGTCTGGAGCAATTGCCTTACCTGGGGTAGTTGCATCTGTAGACAGCCCGGATTGGATGGGATGACATCTTCTTGCTGTCACTTTAACAAGTACCTGCAAATACTCTTTTGCTTTTTAGCTTAAGGCATGTCTGATACACAATCTGCTGAATTCTTTGTAATTTCGTTGTGCATAAACTTTTCAGACTTCAACTGGGAAGTTGTCATAAAACCTCATTAAGAAATTTGCTATATTTTAAATTGAAATCTCTCTTTTTCTGTTCTTAAATGAAGACTGTATATTTGCTCCTATCAGATAAGGAGATGAGGTCTCTCAAACAGCCAGGAAGTTGTTTCAAAGCACTATCTCTAATCCATGAAGCAGTTAAGTTTCTCTTGATTATGGGGGATGAAGAGGCTTTAAACATATTAGTTAAGTTTATTCAGAGGGCATGGCTCTGACAAATTTGTGGAATGGCGGCTGCACAGGCTTTAGAGGGATAAAAATGTGTTCTCCACCTGCACACATGCACAGCAGCATTGTCCAACTTTAAGGCATTTCAAATTGATTGAAACTATAAATAGTGCTGCTGGCAAAACTGCAAACAGTAACTTCTGGACAAAACTTCAGCCTTTGCACAGTAAATTCCGTCACATCAGTGAATAGTACAGTTTGTTGGGTTTAAGGTATGTCATTGAGTCCTCTGCTTCTCATAACATTGTCAAACTTACTTCTGTTTAATCTCATGCAGTAACAAGCTAACAGAGTTTAAATAAAAAAATCCCAGTATTAAAAGCAAAAGTGATTATCTTTCAATCCCCAAAGGCCCAGCTATTGCCAACAGTTAACCACTGATGTGTAAGAGTGACCTGTAGGTCAAAAAAGATGCCTTTTGTGAGCAAGCTTGGTTTGTGCATGAGAGAGAGCTGTGACTAAAATTTTTTTACCCTGGCAGATGAGGGGGTACAACACTGGCAAAGCATAAAGATTAAAATGCAGGAGAAAGGAAGGAAACAAGAACTTTTGATGTGCAGTTTTGCCACAAGCCTAAAATCAGCTCTGGAGGACTTACATGCCTACATTACTGGTTATAAGAAAATCATAGAAACTTGTCCTTGCAAGATAGGTCCCTGAGTTTTACAGCTACAGCTTAAATTTTCATCCCAAATATGACTTTTCAATTAGAAAAACATGACTAAGGCTCAAGTTTTCCAACCAGCTCTCCCAAAATTTCTAATCTTACATCAGCTGTGTGACTGCAGGCAATTTCTCAACTCATTTATTTTCATTTATGATTATTTGTACGGCTCTATATCTAGGAGCCAAAGCCCTTTGTGCCAGGTGCTATAAAAGAGAACAGAGTACAATTCCCACTGGAAAAAGCTGAGAGTCTACAGCCAGGGAACTGGGATGGACAATAAGAAATGAGTGACAGTCAGCGGCCTTAACATGTCTGCATTCATCATACAAGAAGAATGTTATAAAGAGGGGACAAAACCCCTAGTAATTTGATGCCTATAGGAATCTTCAAAAAGTAAGACATGGGACTTGAGAGAACAAAGATGCTAAGAAAGTTGTCAATGTGCAGAATATCTGGGAACTGCCTTGCTGGTGAAGGTTCCCCCATGACTGTCCTGTGATATGAAGGAGAGGAGGGCTGCAGCAGGACAGCAGTGTGGGTAGGAGGGTGGCCCATGGAAACAAGCCCTTTGTCAGGCCTGCATTTGTCAAGGCCATGAAAGAAAGTCACAGCAATATTCAACAAACAATAATGTACTGAGAGCTTTCTTGAGGAGTAGCCATGGGGGTTGGTGGGAGAGGTTGTATTTTAGAAACATTGTGGTGAGGGAAAATATCTCAGATAGAGCCTGGATGGGAATACCCACAGAGAAATGGCTCAGTGTTTGCACGTAAATTGTGAACCTAAATGACAGGACTGATGGCAGTGTGGTGACACTCTTATTTTTGAATTGTCAGTATTTTTATATCTTTAGGGAAGGCACTGTACTTTCTGTAACACTTAGCAGGATGTGGCCCTTCCTACATCGTGACAAAGAGCTAGTAGAAAATAAGAGTATATAAATATGTCCGTCAGCTCTGTTTACAATAATTTTATGGACCTAGGTGTTGAAAAGCTAAATTTGAAGACTTAATTAAGAAAATAACAAACAAGGAAAAGAACCAAATATATCCCTGACACCTGCATACACCATGAATTAATTTTCCTTGGCAAAATATAGAAATACGCATCTTCATAGTTAAGCTAACACAATTGTCAAGCTGGTCACCAGATTTCATGTGATTAATATTTATCATTGCCACGTCCATAGTGCTCCAGGATTTAATTCAAAATGTGAATCTTTCCTAAATCACAGCACTTAACTTCTAATCTTGTTTGTTTGTTTTGATTAAACAAAGATGTTCTGCTTTTTTTTGTAGAAGTGATGTCACCTAATTGACTACATGTTGGTTTAGCCTCTAAAGCCATAAAATGTGATTCTATTCTTCGTAGCTTTTAAGCTTGATTAAAGCAAGCTCCTCAAGTTGTTCTCTAATACCAGGCTCCCCAGAAATGGAGAGAGATTCTCAAGTGGTTTAATGTTTAGAAAATGAAGAAACATCTCCACCCCCTCATGTAACCACAGGAAACAAAGTATTAAAGTCGAGGAGGGGGAAGGAATGGAGAAAAAGAGAAGTCAGTTCTCTGTATTCCCCCCAAAATGTGAACCACAAAGGATTGTTTTCCTTTCATGTGAAAAGATTTTTAGCATTTCATTTCCTTAGATTTCTATACGGTACGAGCAAAACTCTTAAATCACTAGTTAGCGGTTTCGATCTAAATCTCATCATCTAATTATTTTTACAACGCATTCTTGGAAGAGTAGGAATGGTTCTGCCAGGAGATGTTTCACAATAATTAGAAGCCCCAATGGGTCTCTTAAGAATGTTTAAAAGGTTCCATATGCAAGCTGCTATGGGGAACCATGCTGTACACAGCTCTTTGTTTGAAGCAATAGGTCTTGACAGCCCTTGTTGTATTTTAATATAGCAAACAAAATCCATGCCAACCAATCAGGTTCCTGAATGTCTTGCCATTCTTTACTAGGAAAAATAACAGTGGAGATCAGTTAGCTACAAAGACACCATCATATCATGACAAATATGGGCTGCTTGAAATGCATTTCTCTCAGACTGTTCTTTGTAGCATAATGACTGCATTAAAAGGTGAATTTTGGAAAAAAAAAAAAAAAAAAAAAAAAAAAAAAAAACAACAAACCAAAAAAAACCCCCCACACCAACCCAGAAAGTGCTTTCAAACTAGTGTTCCAGTGTGCAAAGTTGTTTGCTTTCCCTTTTACACAATAATCATTGGCTTTTATATAAGTTAAAATATGTACACTGGAATATGCCTTGCTAACACACGTAAATGGCCAATTTGAGAGGCTCTATCTTTCTCCTATTGTGTTTGTCAGCCAATGAAGGGCTGCTGTAAACCTTTTGGCTGAGTATATCTTGCCTGCACAGTCTTTTTGCCTACAGTAAGAGATGATTGAAGAAAGTGGCTCAGACAAGGAGTGACACCATATACTTTATGAATTTCTTTGTCTGTGCTACATCCGTGTTTAATAATGGATAGTTACTTTGCTAGCAACAAGGAAGACAGAAAGCAAGAGCTCTTCTGCAGTGAAGAGCTGATATGACAGTGTTCCTAAGGAACACAGTAGCAAAAACAGGCAATGGAAGCAGAGAAGAAAGCAGAAAACTGACTCTTTGAACAGCTGCTATTACTACCAGGGCCTGCAAGAGAACACAAGTTTCCAAGAGCATCATCTTCCTTATGGCTCTCACATACTGCCCTGTCTTCCCAACAAGCTCTGGGGGAACTTTGCTGAAGCTCATTCTTGGTCCCTGAGGGTAATAGGCATTTTTCTGGATAACTAGCAATGTGTGTTTTCAGAAATGTGATTTTCCTGCATATGTGACATATTTGTGGCCATATTAGGCATGCTCATGTGCATGCACGCAAATGTATGTGCCTACACTTTCAAATCCAGCCCATAATGACTTTGCTTTTGGATACAGACAAGTCTCCAGTGTCAGCTGTAAAGTCATGGGCTTCGTCTCTGCTTTTATTTTCAGCTTTGGCAAGGACTCTGTTTGAGACATCGTAGTATGTACAGATATCTGCACATAGTTTTATACTGAGCACTTTATGTGGGGTTGCCCAGTATTTAAATATCACAAGAATTGGATTACTTCACTAATGTGATTCATTAGGGAGGCTAATTTTGTATATTTTTTCCCAAGAACTTCGTATTTTCTTTTGAGAATGCATTTTGTAATTTTATAGACATCATTTTGAAATCAATTATTTTGATGATTTTAGACTAAACTTCAAATTTGCATGAGTTCTTTGATTAATTTTTTTCTCTAGCATTTTTTAAAAGTATGATGTGGATATCTGGTCTCTTTGCAAAAATATCTTTACTCATCATTCAATTAAAGTCATCATTACTATTCCCCTACCAAATATAAGACAGATAAATATGAATATGAAGGTATATATGAAACAGGCCATATCGTTCATCCCGCTACAAGTGTAAGGTATCATACAGCAGGTAGAGTAGTTCTAATTTGTCAGTGTGCGTGTTTCATAAGTGCAAACTTAAGCATTTCCTGAAAATTCTTTTTTTTCCTACCTCTGTGTCTTGTGTTTCTGTGTTTTCCATAGTTCAAGGAGACAAGTAAGCTTACTCAGAAAGAAAAAATGGCTAGCTCTTGTGGGTTGAAACTCCCCTGGTGATGTCCATCTAACTCCAGTGTCTGTAGGAGAAATCTAGAACAAATAGCCCTTGAAGGTTGATAGCTCATAAAAGGGTCTCCGATTAGACTTGAAGAGTGTTATTCTAACTTTATGAATCAATATCATTAAAACTGCCTGTTTCAAGCTGCAAAATATTCCCTAGCTTGCCACAAAACTCTAAAGTACCAGGTGCAAAAAATGCTACCAAGCATCTCCAAGACAAAGGCCGTTGTCAAGAGCAACAGAATGGAATTTCAGACATGAATATGCTCAAGTAGCCCTGAAGAATGAACTGTGCCCTGTGTCACAGGAGACTGCAGGCTATCCTCACCCACCTTAGACAGTGGGACTTGGGAGAAGGTTCCATCATTCCTGACTCCAAGCCTGGCAACTACAAGGCTGAGCTGCATAGTGCAACATGTTAGAGACTTCATAGTGTCTCTGGGTACACCAGCACATTCTTCCCAATGCTGCAGATTCATTTCAGGTCTGTCTCCAAAGGAAAACATTCTCCCACTTCTTAGCACAGTCAAACCATGACACAAGGAGTTTAAAAAAAAAAAAAATCTTCCTAGCCCCAGATGGGATCAGAAGTAACATCAAAGCACAGGTTTAACACAGAACAAATGCAGTGTGAAAACAAGCCTCAGCAAATGGTGACCAAGATACCTTTAGGGTGTTCCCTAGGGATATTTAAAAAAAAAATCTTATTACATTGTTTTTATTTCTAGTTATAATACCACTTTAGTCAGTCATGGAATCTTATTTATCCAAGGTTTCAGGGTTCATCTTGAAACAATTTATGCTCCTCATGTCTACCTATCTTCTATAGGAGATTGTCCTTAAGAATTACAATGTGGATAACTAGAAAACATCAAATTTCTACTCAAAGTTTTTCATAAGCATTTTATGCTCATCCATCATCTTATCCTATACCAATAACATCTTTGAAATGAAATAAAATTTTTTTGTCTTTCATATTTATGATCCAGATGTCTTTATTACAAAAAGTTTTATAACTTAGGGGTTTTTATGAGACAAAAAATCCTAAGATTTCTTAAATTCTGATTTCATCAGGTAATCTCTTCATTAAATTACTCACTTGTCAAATGTTACCTAAATCTACTACTTTTTAAATTGTTTTTACAGAACTTACTGGAATCATATTCTTTAAAGGTGACCTTATCATTCTGTAGTGATATTAATTTTTTCCCATTCCCTGTAACTCTTTTTATTACTCTTCCCTCTTACCTGGAAAGAAATATCAGACAAAGTCTTATTACATTCAAATTCTTAATCTTTTCAGTGTGGTAACTTTTTCTGACTTGATCCCTTTGTGTCTTAAAATGCAAAACATTACTTTGATTGTGTATAGAGTTCTAAAATCAGTTTAATTACCTCATGCTCTCTTAATCCACAAATAGTTTCTACATTCACATCTTCCATTAAAACCTTATTTCTTCCTTTCTTTTAGGTTCCTTCTCTCAGGAATTTCTTGAGAGTGAAGAGGACAAATCATCCCAGGCTCAGAGTGCCCCAGCTGGGAGTGGTGCAATCTCCGATGAAATTTAGTCAGTCAGCCTTTTATTATTAGTGCGTGTAATTTTTTTCTTCCTTGCCAAATGAAGATGGTTTTCCTCACCCAACCCCACTTGACTATTAATAACATTAATATTATCACTTAATTGTTTCATGCTATATTTATACTTTGCATGTTCCAGGTACGCCTTAGACAGTGTCTGTATTAGAGAAACTCAAATCCATAAAAGTCCTCTTGAAGGCAAACATCCTAAAATTCCCTGAGGACTGACATTCTCAAGCTATTTGTTGACCATCATTATTTTGCCATTCATTTATTCTTCCTATCTGTGGAATTTAATTTACTTTCTCTTTTTGCTGTCTTCCATGAGCTGATTTTTCATCTGTGTCATTTTAAGAATAGTCAAGACACTTATTCCAGAATAAGAAACTAGTTCCCAGCTCCAACCAATCTTCTTGAAATTCAGAAGTATTTCAGACTCTGGATGGATTTTGTATTCTTTCTCAGTCTTTACTCTAGAAAACCTGTCCAGTAATGTATCCCAGCTATGTAGAACCATTTCCAATTAGTAATTCAACCTCTTGTCATGACTTTCCCATTCTCCCATGTCTCAGGAAAAACTTTTTAAGATGCAAATTTTATTGGGACACTTCCCGTAATCTCCCACAAATCTCCATGCTCAATCAGCTTCACAAAGAAATGATCAATGCTCTGCATTCAAATCATAATTTTGAAGCTGAAACATGAAGCAACCAACTGTAATTCCTTAAAGTGTACTTCTCTGAAAATAAAATACATGTCTTGAATTACAGTAATGTAGAATAATTCAAGTTGGAAATAACTGGAATTCTGAATCCCTGCTCAAACAGGGCAAGAGTCCAAATTGCTCAAAGCACAGGACTTCTCAAGTTTTGAGTATCTCCAAGGATGGAGATGACACAGCAACTTTATGAAATCCATTCCTATTTTTAATTGGCATAGTTGTGAATTTTTTCCTTTTATATCAACCCAGAATCTGAATTTCTGCAACTTACTGTCCTCTGCTTGTGTTTCTTTCAATGTCTGCCTGCCAGAAATGTCTAGATCTGTCTCCTCTACATCTGCCTGATATTTGGAGAACAGATTCCTTTTTAGCCTTCTCCTGGTTAAGCAAACCCATCTCTCTCAGCCTTTCCTCACGTGTCATGTGCTGTGGACCCCTACACATCCTGGAGGATCTCCTCTAAGGTTTCTCCTGTATACTGATTCCTTTCTTTATTTTGAGGACCCAAACTAGACACACTGTTCCAGCTGCAGCCTCGTAAATGCTGAATCAAAGGAAATAATCATTTTCTTTGATCTACTGGTCATGGTGTAGACCAGTATGGGGTTAGCCTTTATTGTTGGAAGGGTGCAAAATTCAGTCCTCTGTAGCTGAGGAAGTGAAGAGATTTAACAGAAAACAGAAGAGATTTTCCTTTACAGCACTCTGAACACTGCCATGATGTTTTTCACCTGGGAAGTCTCTCAAGAAGCTGACTTGCACAGCTAACTGAGGTGTCATATACTGAGATCCTGGGGAGCTGTCATTTGTAGAGATAATTCTGTTCCCAAGGGCTATGGATAATATGTTGGTTTGTTTGGTGGTTATTTACAATACAGTACTAAAAACCAGAGACACAAGGCAGAAGTAAAATTCAGAGTGAACAGAATGTTTCAAAATGTACAGTGTTGTTCTTGAGAAATTTTTTTATTGCCAGTAATGATCTCAAGATACTTCAAAATTAATCATGGTTCTGAGAGATATTAAATACTTTATTTTGGAAAACATTAGAATAAAAAGTTAATTTTTATTGTTGTGGGCTTTTTTCTTTACAGAAAAAGTTGACAAATTTGATGCTGGAATATGAAATATTTGGGTTCTCATTTGCTGAGTAAAAAAAACCTTAAAAGTTGAGAACCCCCACATCTTGCTTCTAGATGTTGATTTTCTCTGTAGAAAAAAATAATACTTTTGGAAAGTCAGTTTTCCATTTAAATTCCCCAAAACAGATGGATGAGAAAATAGGAGGAAATATTTCTGCACACAGAAAAAAAACCAACCCATGTTTAATGGTGGGATAGGATTTGAAATCTTGAGCAAGCCAGTTTGGATCAAAGTTGATAATACTGTTATTGGTATTAAAAAAAATCATCAACAATAATTTATTTTAATCCTAGCATGTCTTCTAGCATGTGTGCAATACTGACAGTCAGTGGCAGCAGAGGATGTGTTGAAATAGTCTTCTGAAGCCAAACACAAGATATTTCTACTTACACTTGAGCAGATGCGAGTTCTGTCCACTGACTGCGTGACTGGGGCGTGGCCTGGCTGTGACAGTGCAGCACACACCTGGGCCTGAACAGCCTCCCAAATCATCTGCCTGACTGTGCTTGGATGGGATGTAGGTTTTTGGCAGAGTTCCATTGCCCCATTACTCTTGAAATCAGTCCAGAAATTCCACTCTGCTTGGCTCATACTGGGTTCTCAAAGAACAGTTTAGAACCTCTGTGATCACTTACCTGGAAAGATACAGCCTCCATGTGCACTGCCTTCAAGATCTGATTTAATCCTTCATAGAGTGCTTCTGCACTGGTTGATAGTTCATATTTACATAAAAAAGATCCTCATAAATAAAAGACCTTGGGTAATAGTAATATTTAAGTTTGATTAAATTGCTAGTTTGATTGAATATGGATCACAAGAAACAAGATTTTGTTTTCTTTAATCCTAACTATTTTGTTACCTGAGAATAAATTTCCTGCTTTTTATATAGAAGTCTCTCATTGCAGTATTCAGCAGCTCTCCTCAACTCTTCCATGGAAAAATTAATAATATTTTAAATTGCAGCAAAGAACAATATATTTAAAGGTAAAGAGAATATGAGATAATCTGATAAAATGGTGAACACATCTAAAACTGGGGATTGCAAGATCCATATCCATGACTTTTGTGTGGGAGCTAATGTAAGAAATATATGGGATGATGGATGAATAAACTTAATGAGGACCCAAATATTTCATATCCCAGCATCAAATTTGTCAACTCCTTTTGTCAAGAAGGAAAACCCACAACAATAAAAATTAATTTTTTATTTTAATGTTTTCTAAAATAAAGTATTTAATATCTCAGTTCAGAGACATGATTGATGTTGAAGTGTCTTGGGATCATTAATAGTAATAATAAAATTTCTCAAGAACAACACTACATTTTGAAGCATTCTGTTTAGTTGAATTTTACTTCTGCCTTGTGTCTCTGTTTTTTAGTACTGTATTGTAAATAGCCACCTAATAGTAGTTGTGTTGTTATCTGTCACATTTTGTGAAAACTCAGTTGCTTCATTGCAACAAAGAATCCTTACTGATTTAATCATAAATAACTACATCATAAGTAACTACATAAGTATCTACAACCTTGACATCAAATAGAATCCTGTTTTCAGTGGTGTATAACATTTCCACTAAAGATATTGAAAGAAACTTGCTGCTTGGTGTGAGTAAAATAGAAGAATTTGGCTCTAGCTGAAACTATAAAAAAATGAATACACTATTGTAACTAGAGTCTGAGTGACCAAAAAATCCCAAAACAGTTACAATAAGTTCTAGGTAGGTAACTATGATTTGACTTATGATCACCTAAACAGGAATTTGTGGCCTGAAACTGCAAACACCAGTGGCCGCTATACTCCTGCACATATTGGGGCTGGTCTTTTCAGCTCTCAGCAAAGGCAAAAGCCTTAACAGATGAAGTTTGATGAAGGCTACCTGTATTTGTTTTAACACAATTCAGACCTCCATGATTAGTAAAATGCCACTTGAAGCAACTTTTATAACCAAGTATTTGGCTTCCAGCCCAAAACTATTGTGTAACTATTTGCAGATTAGAAGAGGGGGCTGAAGACAAATGGTGTCTAGAAAGTCAAAACGTGACCTTTCCCAAACACAATGCTAAAATGCTAAGCGGGAGATAGCCCTGCAGTGTGACTTAAAAGAAAACCACAACTTTTGTTTGGTTTTCAGCATCCACAAGCTATTATTCTGTAATAACAGAGGGAAAAGTTTTCTCCAGGCAACGCTTGCAGTGGTTGCAATCTGAAAATAACTTCCAACCACTAAATGATGTTTAATTTTTTTCTTTCCCTTTTTTTTCTCCCTTTCTATTTCATGCATGTCCATGTTTGCACAGCAGAGCTAATGCATTTCTAAGGATGTGTCACTCTGAATTCAAAGCAGGCTACCCTGAAGAACAGAAATATGCCATGAGTTGCACTTATACTCCAAAGGAAGTGATCTCTAACATCATAGAATTATGGAATCATAAAGTATTCTGAGTTGAAAGCATCAGGATCATTGAGTCAAATTCGTAGCCCTGCACAGGATGCCCCAAGAGTCACATCATGTGTCTCAGAGCCTTGTCCAAACTCTTCTTGAACTCAGACAGGTTTGGTGCTTTGACCACTTCCCTGGGGATCTTGTTCCAGTGCTCAGCCACCTTTTGGGATAAAAATTTTTACTAATATCGAACATAAACCAAGGAGAGTGAAGAGATCAGTGCCTGCCCCTTCGCTTTTCCTCATGGGGATATTGAAGGCCGCAGTGAAGTCTCCCCTCAGTCTCCTCCAGGCTGAACAGACCAAGTGGCCTCAGCCATTCCTCATACAGCCTCCCTTCAAGGCCCTTCACCATCTTTTTTGCCTCTTTTGAATGAATGCTTTCTAATGGCTTAATGTATTTTTTATATTGTGACACCCAAACTGTCCCTAGTACTGGAGGTGAGGCTGCCCCAGTGCAGAGCAGAGCGGGACAATCCCTCCCTTGCCCAGCTGGCCATGCTGGGCCTGATGCTCCCAGGACAGGGTTGGCCCTCCTGGCTGCCAGGGCACTGCTGGCTCATGGTCAATTTGCCCTCAGCCAGGACCCCCAGGTCCCTTTCTGTAGCGCTGCTCTCCAGCCTCTCATTCCCCAGTCTGTGCCCACAGCCAGGGTCACCTCATCCCAGGTGCAGAACCCAGCACTTCCCTCGTTAAACTTCATAGGATTGGTGATTGCCCATCTCTCTAATTTGCTGAGGTGTCTCTGCAAGGCTTTTCTGCTCTCAAAGGAGTCAACAGCAGTTTCTGGTAGACCAGAAGAGAGCCAGAGCTTTCCCATGATTTTCTGCTGCTCCATGACTTACCATGGGCAATTCACCTGTAACATCTCTGTGTGCCAGTGCCTTAAAATGTGATCAAGCAAGGGTGGTGAAAGATGGTTCACTGATTAGGCATTGAGTTAGGTTTTATTTTTCACTCTCCCACAATTTAAAATCTTATATTACTTACACTGCTAGGACAGCATGGAGAAAGACAAAATTGGTACAATATAAGATATTTTTAAAGGACATTTCAGTTTCAATGTTTGTATTTTTATTTTATGAACACAACCCTATGTTTTTGCCTTTATTTTCCCTTTGATAGTAATGTTTAGCAAGAGCTGACTGTTCTGCATGTTTGTTACCTAGACTTTTTTTCAGATATTTTATGGAAAAGGAGGTAACGATTTTGTGGATTTATTTCAGGTGTATGAATTTGCACTGGAAATAAAAAATCATCCTTGAAAAAAAGATGGACCTTTTTTTTTTTTTCCATTCATAACATATCCTGCTGAATCAAAGGTAGTAAGGGCAGAAAGACTGCTATCATCTACCTTAAAATTTCATGCACTTACATTTCACAAGCTACAGGCTTGGTTTTTATCAGAGTATTTTGGGGTTTGCTTACATATCCAATCTTGTTTTGAAGGTGTCATGAGCTGAAGAAAGCTCTGCTCTGCTTATATAGAAATATTTAATTTTGCCCTTCTTCCTTCTACATTGTCACCCTGTGTCTGTGTCCCCTGTCCCATCCCTCTTCTCTATTTCTTTGGTTTTTGGTTTTTTAAAATTTATTTCAAGAATTTTATTAGATGATTGAAGCACTGAAAATTTGTGTTAAACTGGATGTCCTCTCCAAATCCTATTATCCACTCCAAATCCCATGCTATAGTAACTGTTCCCACCAGCAAAGAAGAACCCAGAAAAAAAAATCAATATCTTGTTAGGGTTCAGACAAATTAACTGTATTTCTGTAACAAAATTAACTGTATTTCTGTAATGGTTATTTCAATAACCTTTGCAGTTGGAAGATTTGGGAATAGTTCTAACAGTGGCAGTTCCTCCATATCTTATCCAGGCAACGCAACCCCTACAAGTGGAATTCCATCCTAGAAGGTCACTTGAATTTTTGTTTTTCAGAAGCTGAAATCTTAGCAGAAGTGTATTTCTCATTTCACCCTTGTATTTCTTCGCCACTGATTTTGTTTATGTGTGTTAAAATGTTTTCTGTTGACCCTTGCTGAAGTTGTTCCCATGACTGTAACTTGGACTGCATCTGAAGTACAATTGCAAGTAATATATGACATAGTTCATTTTATACTGCACATTGAAGGTGTAGAATAGACCAAAATATTTAGGATTGTTGGCCTTTTCCCAGCTAAGAGCTAACTTAATTTCCAAATAATTTTAACATAGAGCTACAAGTTCCTCAGTAGTCCTCAACAGGAAGACTTCAATGGGTTAAATTTATTCCTTTTATTAATCTATTTCTCTGCAAACTGCCTTGGTTGTAATGCACAGATCCTTACAGGAAAAACAAAGAATATTACCAACACCTGTTTCAGGTGGAATGTTCCTTTTTTATGTCACATGCCAAAATGGCCTTCTAAAAGTGCCATTCAATTGCGTTTTAATGGAAATCACATGGCTCTGAGCAGTCTGTGAATATGCCAACTGAAATGTGTGTATTCCCTCCTCTGGCCTTTGTTTTCTTTCTCATGTATGTCTTTTGGGCCACAGCCCCGTAATGAACTGCACATGCAGGGAGCAGTGCCTATGAAGGAGCCCACTGGCAGCTGCAGATCTCCATATGGAGTTGGGGGTCCATCCAGCAGAGAAACCCTCCAGTTGGAGATGTTGGACACAAAACCATTGGCAGCAGAGAGCATCTTCATTTGTGTCCTCTACAACATCAGGCATGTTATGGGATGCTTTGGCTCTCATTATACAACCAAATTATATATAGAAACCACATGGGCACAGTGGGGTTCCAAACAGGCTTCTTTACTAAATATAGAGAGCATAGGAGAGCAAGTTGCTTATACATGGTGTTGCTCAGGCAGGATTCTAAAACGTTGAATGCAACAGCACAAAAAAGTGCTAACAGACTACTTAGAGAAATCTAATTCTGCCCGTTACTCATTCCAACAGACTACATCGTTGTTAAAAAAAAAACCAAAAAAAAAAAGAGAGAGAAGACAGAAATTGTCAGAAAATAAAAATGGGAATTGCTCCTGACTAAATATAATCAAAAGAAATTGTCACGAAATGGGTAAGTGAAAATTGTTATAGTCTGAAATCACATAGTTTTTCAATAATGCCAAACCACCAGCTTTAAATAGGACCTGATTTTCATTAATAATTCTGCTTTCCAATTTTTAATGATTTTTTTCAGAAGAGCTTATGGATCATATGTAACAATAATATGAGACATGCCACAAAGGGTCCATTTTTAGATGAGATTCCAGGATTTTTCTTGGTTTTATGAGCACTGGATCCACACTTCAGTGGGATCTGCCAAAATTCCAACCACTCATTAACTCAAGCCATCAACAAATTTGAATAAAATGCTATTTGTAATGCTATTTATATATATTTTCATACATGCATATACCCTTACACAAGTACACATATATGTATGCATATGCATACATATATGCTTTTGTGGTTATGTATGTATATGTCTGTATGAGCATGCATATGTATATATATCTGAATATATATGATTGCCCTTCTGGAATAAAATTACACAAAAATCATTCCAATCCTCCGACAGAGGTGAAAGTCTCTTTGAAGTCCCAGGAATGAAAGACAAAATGTATGTTGAGCATTGACCTTTCTAAAAATGTCAAGATTCTCACTATCACAACCACAACCACTGTTTCTAACTATATGGCAGATTTGAGACATTTAGAGACATGATACAATTTAACTAAGAGAACTCCTTTGAGTTATATTTTGGAGTCCTGATTAATTTCTTCCTAGACTTATGGCCAATTTGAGACAACTTGGAGGCTGTTGACTTTAGGAAATAATAAGCCTCCCTATCCTCTGAACAATAGATTCACTGAATTTTAAGCCAACATCTTTGGAAAAGCTGAAAGTTATGGATAAAACCCAGGCAGTGTAAGTGAGATATATTTCCTTCATGTATCTGAATCAGTCATTCCAAAAGTGTTGAAGTCATCTAAATTTTTTCTAAATAAAAAAAACAGATATGGGTGAAAGCATGAAGGAATTCCAAATGCCTAAAGTCAGGCTACGAACAACTCCTCTTTTACAACTTCAGACACCTTCTTTCATGCATTCACTTTATAGAAAATCTAAGCACTAACTTGGGGCAAAAAGCTGCAGGAGACATCTAGTATTCACCTGTAAGTTGGTTGACAAACTTATGTTGAGTTCTTCCACAAGTTTCAATACCTGAGACCTGAATACTCCCTACACAACACAAGCAGAAGTTCACACGCTTGAATTTTCTACATATCACAAAAAGTCCACAGAAGTTGTTTATGTTGATTTTCACTTCAGTTTCTGACATGCAATAGATAGGATGACAATATGAAACTGTTGGCAACTTAAATCAGATTTTGCCATTCTTTTTGGGTTTTTCTGGTTTTGTTTTGGTTGGTTTTATTTTCATTATAGATGTATTAGGCTAACATTTAAATCAAGACTTTAATGTATATGTGCATTCAGGCTAAATTTACATTGCCTAATTAAAAGTAGACTTTCCTAACTTTCTATTTTTTTGTATACTTGACTTCAAACTTTACCTTATCTTTTTACCACTTTTTCTTGGGTTTGATTTATTTTACTTGTATCCAGTTGTGGTCACCCCCATACAAGAGAGGCATGGACATACTGGAGAGAGTTCAACTAATGTGATTAAGGGACTGGGGCATGTTTATATGGGGAAAGGCTGAGACACAGTGACCTTTCAGTTGATAAAAGAGAAGTATTGGAGGGGGTGGATCTTACTAATATATATAAATACCTGAATGAAGGGTGTAAAGAAGAGAGAGAGAGGCTCTTCTGAGTGGCACAAACTGAAACAAAGAGGGTTCTTCCTGGGCATCAGAAAATACTTTTTCCCTGTGTGAGTGGCCAAGCTCTGACATAGGTTGTCCAAAGAAGTTGCATCTCCCTTCCCGGAGTATTCAAAAGCTGTGTGCATGTGCTTGGTCAGGTGAAATGGACTAGATGACCTCTACCAGTCTTTGATTCTTTAGTTCTCAGATTATATAATTCTGTGTCTAAGGACAGGCATAGTTTTTATATATTTTTTAGCATAAGGAAGACATCATGAGGCTGTTCTGGCTGTTAAGATGCTGTTTTAGCTCACAGTACTACATACCCGATTTCCTTTTAACACTGGATATCTTGATTTTTCAGATACTTACTACAAACATCATGGACTGAAGAGGGCACAAGTTCCATATTTGGTCCACACTCTTTTCATATAAAAAAAGCAAGAAAATAGTCATTGGCATTCTAGAATAGATCTTCTTGATCAGCCTACAATTCAGCTAAGTACCCTAGTCACCTATACTTACTATAAGAAGCTGGAAAGAGCATGAATAATGCAGATGCAGACCTTCCCTATTTCTTGTGAGAATGCCCTGCCTGTGGGATTGTGGCTGTTTCACGAGAGTAACCATCTTCAGGGTAAGAAGCAGGAGCAAGGCAGACCTGGACTATGTGATCTGCTTGTATTGTGAGTCTAGTTATACTGGTACCCATACACTAGAGTGCAAGGAGCCATTCTCTGGCCTTGAATCCAACTGGAATGATCTGGCCACATCCACTCTGTGATCTTCCCAGAACAGAATGGGTGTGTGGTAAATTCTGAACTGTGTTTGGGAATTAGTTTGGAAAATGCTAACTGGGTCCAAGCCAAAACTGTTTTAGCATCCAGGATATATGTTTAACAGCTTAGCTCACCAAATTTTGGTGCTCACAGCCAATCCCAAAATCCACCTTAAATTGCTAAAATAAACATACTCTTTATATATATATACAGAATTCAAAAATCCATGGCCATGGGAAACAGACACCATGTTTCCTCCAGCCCACAGGGTGCACATTACCACAGCTCCTACTGTAAATCTCAGTTAAGGAACTAAGAAAGGAGAAGATCCAAGGTTCCATGGAGGTTCCAAGGTTTATCTAAAATCAAATTATCCATGTCACATTAAGTATTTAGAGTTTCTCTTGTATTTTGGACCTTGGATTAAGGGATTGGTGCCACATGTAAATATTTCTTTGGGAGACTTCAGACAAGAGGGGTGCCCAACCTTCTCAACCTTCTCAGCTAGATTTACCTTCCTTGTTCTATTTTGACCACTGTTCTTGTGTGTCTTGAAAGCTACTCTTTGGAGAAAATCAGCACTGTTATTAGGTTCTGTAGCCTTGTTAACTATTCTGGTTATTTGGGTTAGGTAACAGTGATCTTGTCCTATACATTCATTCACTAATCCTTATTGTTGAAATTACTTACCTTCATGTTCTCCTGATTGTGTTTTAGATTTCAGTGTTTTCAAAGCAGAAATCTGACACCAAATCCTCCTTTGTATTCCATTAGTAAAAAATGTGGAGCTTTTCCACTGATGGATTTTATAGCTCTTTTGTGAGATGTATTCTGAACACTGTGTTCATTCCCTCAGGGCAGTGTATTTGAAAGCATGATAGATCCTCTTTACATCCACCCTAACATCAACAGAATCAAACAGCCTCTGTAAAGCATTTGTATTTTGACAAACAGGCAAATTTCCATAGAATCTTTTTTCCTTGGAATTTTTATGACCAGCTTACCCATCATCTTTTTCACTCACGCATGAAAAATGTCAAAAAGCTATATAAATATTTAGTATGATTTATGATTTTTTTCTGGGCTTGAGAAAGGCTGTGAAACAGCTAAGAGCAAAAGAAATCACAGTCCAGAGAGAATGTGGCAAGGCATCAATTGCTGTTCCTTATTAATCCCCAAAGTACAGCCCAGTGAAATGAAATAAATTAGTTAAGTCTGTTCACCAGGCCTTACCATTGTCCCCAAAAGGAACAGCTTCTGCTGCTTAAAAATCAACTGAAATGCAGATCATCACATTACTGAAATTGGAAAGATATGATTAACCTCTGCAGTTTTTCCATGCTCTTTTATTTCTATAGAGACCAATACTAATTCCATGTAAATCTGAAAAAAGGGCTTCTCTTATAGAATTTCCATCTTATTTTTACAATACAAAGGATTTCGAATTCTTTGAACAAGGTTCAGAAAAGCATCCAAACTTTCTGATGTTCCTCCCTAAATTACATGAGATTCTGGGGACACATTAAAGGATTTAAAAGGATAGGAAATGTACTATATCACTTTTTGAGTCCATAAGTGATTTTCTCTTCTTGCCAACTATACTCATGAGACTCAAAGGCACAAGCAGACAGCCAAAGAGCATTTTTAATGGATTTTTTTACATAAAATTTTCATCTAGTTCTGCTGTCCTTGCCTATGCTTTTTTTTAATCACAAAAAATTATGCTGTAGCTATCACTTCTTAGGAAAAGAAAGATAAAATGTTTAAGCAACAAGATGTCAGTTTATTTTTAAGAATCCCTCATGTTCATTGTGTTATGCATCCAATGGATTTTAAAAGATTGGCAGAAAGCCTACAAATATAACACCAGTACTGTGGGCTTTTAGTGTTACTGGTAAAATTTATTTTCAGGAATTCAAAAAAATAATAGTGACACAAGACATTCAAACAACAAGCTAGCATGGAATAAGGTAGATGGCATGCTATAGAAAACAGTGAATTTGCTATTTATTTGCTCACTCAACAGTGTATAGAGTAAATTTTTAGATTTGTATGGAGGGAAGTAGTTATTCCTTTATTTCTATTATTTTGTTCAATTTAATTTCAAAGATAAATTTAACAGCAACTTTCAAAATGAAACTAACACTAGTTTTTTGTTTTTTTTTTTTTTTTTTTAAGCAGTGTCTGTTGGTTTCAGAGAATCCTTCAGGTTTGTATAAAGGGTTTTTTGCAAAAACATGTAAGAAGTTAATGACAAATGTTTCGATTTTTAACTGCTTTTAAAAATTTACAAAAGAAAAGAAGCTTCAAATTCAGGATATATTTTCAGTAAGACTAAATGTATTTGAAATGTCTCATATGAAAGATGATTTACAGTGGTACACTGTTTTTAGTCCATAGAATAAAAGAACAAATATATAAATCCCATAAAGTTTTGATGTTACAGACAAGGCAGATACCTGCTCAATTTCCCTGAATAGCCTAACTATGGTGGAGTGATACTGGTTTGGTGGGGGTATAATGTAGGAGAGAGTGACACAGCTAAACCATTTGAGAGAGTTGTGAGTCTCCCAGCTCACAGGTATATTCTAGATGAATCAGCTGTGAAAAACATTGAGTGGCAATCTGGATGCTTTGACTTGCTTTGACCAGCTACTATCAGTAAAAAACTTTAAACTCCTCTTATGGCCATTTGCTATTCAAAATACCCCTCAGCCAGTCCTTAACAGTAAGACCAGTTGTTGTCTACACGCCCAGACCCCTGAGCTGGAAGAGAGGATGGAGAGCAGAATGAAGCTCCCATAATCCAAGGAGAAGTTGTCAGTGGTCTGGTATAGAATTTAGACACATGGAAGTGTATGGAGCCAGATGGGATCCAACCATGTGTACTGAGGGAACTGAGAGAAGGGCTCACTGACCTGTTTTCCAACATTTACCAGCAATCCTGGCTAACCAGGAGAGCCCAGTTGATTGGAAGTTAGGAAATTGAATTATTTTAAAATGGGTGACCTATGACATTGTCTTATCTATATTCTCAGGTGAATTTCATGGAGCATGTTGTCAAGAGAAGAACATTATTTTCAAAACGTGATAAAATCTCTTTAATACTGGTGATATTCATGATGCAATGTGCTGAGAGGAAGGATTGTACAGTACAAACCAGAAGGTTGGAGAGAGCTGCAGTGTGAAATGTCTGCTGGTGAAGGTGGGCACAGCCCTAAGTTCAGATCAGCTTCTTTTTGCCAGTCGTCTGTAGACAGAGGAGCTCATGGGCCTACTTTAATGCTTTCTTCTACCTGTTTATTCAGGACTAGATATAAAACTAAAACACCAATGGGCAGATGACAAAATGTGTAGTCATATTTGTAAGCAGAAGCACAACATTGACACAGTTAATTGCTGTTAACTACCGGAATTAATGAGCATTGTTGCCTGGCATAGCTGTCTAGTTTCACACAAGCTACTGAATTCATAGCAAATGATAGTTTCTGTCAGTGTAATTCTTTATTTGATTTAAAATCACGGCCATGAGGTAAGAGTCCTTGGTCTTAATACTTGTCGTCTGTGTTAGAATCCTGCAAAATTCCAATTCAAAGGGTTATTTTAAGTTTATTTATTTTTAAAACCCTTTATATAAATTAAATAGCTTAAGAAATGCTGGGCCTAAAGAAAAACAGATCCTGCCGTTTTATGGCCTTCTTCCTTTTTTTTTTTTGTTTTAGGGAAGTTGAGAGAAGCTGTGCATGCTCAGCATTTCAAAGGGCAGTCCTGTGCTGCACTGAGTTACTGCAGTGAACCTGACCAGCAGAGTCCAAAAAATCACTGCATGGGAACTGCACTTCCTGCTTCATCTGTAGTCTTCAGTGGGCTGTTTCTTGAGTCATGACACCAAGCCTCCTCTTCTCATTTTACCTAAATCACAATTTTGGGAAGGTGCTTCTCCCCATGGTAGGGGCAGGCAGCTTCCTGTGGCCATTTATGTATGAATTTTTTCAAAGAGCAGAAGGAAAAAGTAAAGCTGTCTCACCCAGAGAAAGTCAAATTGGTAGAAATTTTCAAAGCAAGGTTTGAGTCTTTCTTCATGGACTACAGGAAAACAAATATTTTTTATTTGACACTGAGTTACACAACAATTTACTCATTTTCTCTTATAGCTGAGCTCATATTATCCATGCAACAAAAAGGGACTGGAAAGGATTTACAAGAAATCATATGACTTCTGAATCTTTGGTTCTACTTTTAGCCATGTTACCATGACCGAAATGTATGCCAAATGCATAAATAATCTAGAGACCTCAGTTGTTGTCTTTCAAACAGCACAGCTTTGAATGGAGCAGTAAGCAGGTTTGTATTTTATAGCACATCATTAAGTGCTGGATAGAGACTTCTGTAGGTTAAGTTCCCTTCAGCCTGTGGAGATTTTTGTACTCAAGTTTTAATATCTCACAGGTAAATCTGCTGCTAAGCTGACCACTTTGCAAAAACCAGTGAACATTACTTTCTTCTCCTGAAATCTGTTTTAAAAGCTGAGAGAAAAGATTCCGGCTTGTGAGAGGCCTGGTCCTGCTACAAGGTATGAGCTGGGCTTTAGTCATGTTTATGGGATTAAGACCCTTAGGGAAATTTGGCACCATGCAGTTGTGCTCCTGGATCCTATTAAGGCCTGGGTAGATCTAGGCATGCACACAATGCAGAACTGCAGGTGCCTAGAAAGCATCCAGGTCCAAATGTGGTGTGACTGATGAGTTCAGATGTTTTCAGAGTTACTCAGATGCTGGGTTGGGATTGAAATGGGCGGAAAAAAGAGAATGCTCTGCAGTTTACATCTATAGGTATCTAAAGTGTACACAAAATTCTATTTCAGATTATTATATTTCTTGTTTTTTTGGTTTTTTGGGTTTTTTTTCTCTGATCAGGTCATTAAGACTTAAATGCAAATGCAAATACGGAGTAGAAAAGATGGCCCAAATTCTACTTGCATGGATGGAAAATGTTTTGATTTATGGTGATGCAAATAATAGAAGTTAGTTGAATAGCATGAAAAAGGAGTTATTCCACTCCACACTTTTCCAAGAAATAAATTCACACACACACACCTCGTAGAAGGTTTGAAAATAAGCTAAGTAGATACCAAGTTTGGGGGCTAAAATTCTTTGTTTGAGAAAGCAAATGAATCAATAAACATGAGAGGATAATGAAAACCAGATTTCCCTAAGTTAATTTCTGGGTATATCATGGCTTTGGCTAAAGTCTGGTATAAAATATTCATGATGCAAAATATTCTATCACCCATGGAAAAATACATTTTGTGGAAAAATAAAAAAGAAAAATAGTGTACTGTGCATGGGGCCAATATTTTCTGCTACAAAGTTGTCAATCTGGAATATTTCACTTACTTTTATATATATGTATTAATATATCTACACCTACATGTATATATGTCTATGCAGACAGTCATGAACAACTCTGTTACTACTGCAATACCCTACTGTTTCCCAGAATCCAGTAAATCAATGTGTTGCAATTATAGCAAGTATTTACTTTTCTATCTGCCCAGAATCCCAAATTAAGCCAAAATCTGTAGAAAATCTTCTTACCACCAGTGTTCTTATGTAGTAAACCAGGTACAGTTTGAGGGCTGTGTGGACTCAGAGGGATGCTAACTAAACATGCTCTGATTGCTTCCTTGCATTGTAATAGAGACTAGACATATAATAAAGGGGTAGGAGCCTGCTGCCCATAGTCCTTGGAGCTATATTTGTTGTGAAAGTAAGAAGTGCTGGACATTAACTTCAATTTCTTTGCCAATCTTTGGAAAAATGGGAGATGAATATGAATTTGTAGGTCCTTAAATGTTAGTGGCGGAAGTCTGGCTGCAGGCAGCTGAGGGTATGCCCACATCAGTCAGTGCAAGCAGACCCAGGCTAATTGCCTGTGCGCTGAAATGGTTCCAGGATGGATTAGTCAGGACTGCTCCAGCACACCCTTGTGTGCCTCTGCTGCTCTGCCTGAATTATCTCCTCACCCCGCAGCACAGCCAGAGGACGTTTGCCCCTATACAATATAACAGTGCAATATGCAATTAATTTAATTATGAACCAAAAGGATATGACACGTACTCTTCTGAACACTGACCCTCCTGTGTATTTCTTTAGTAATGTCATTTTTGTCAGACCAGTCCCTTGGAATATTACTGTCATTCCAACTTGTAGTCCTGCTGTAGATAAAAACTCATGTGTTTCCTCTGCTTGTACCAAAGGCAGGTGCTACCATCACTTTCATATTCTGTACTACGTAGGCTGTGAGCCTGCTCTCACAAACTTGAAAGCAAAACTCCTGTGTTGAACTTCCCACCCACAGAGCACATAATCTCCATAAAAAAGACACGACAAGTTACAACACAGGAAACTGAGGCATACAGAGTGAGATATGACTCAACCTAAGTTACACAGCTCAGCTAAAAAGAGAAGAAATTCTTCTGGAGGCAAATGCTTTACCCTGTGGATGCTGCTGCCTCTTCAATATTTGTATATACTCTGCAATTAATGAATCATGCAACAACTGTAAAGGTGGGAAAAAAAGATTTTACATAACTCTCCATGGAGTTGATAATTTAAGCAAGCAGCTTAAACTCTTTCAGCACAATAATTCTCATAAATAACTAATGATTTCCTTCCCAAAGACAATATTTTCAGTAATTTTGAGCAAGATTGTTAGGTAGAGTGAGAGAAAAAATGTATTAGATCATAGTCTATCTGACCTAAAGCTACATAAAATTGGGTAACATTCAATTATGTTCAATGTCATTTTTTGTTTTTTTTGGTTATATTTCCATGGGGGAAAATTGTTTTCTAATGCATTCCATAGTCCTTGCAGTGTTAAAGTTCATTTTACTGGTCTTAGAATAAAACTTTCAATGTACAACCACCTGAACTTCCTTCTGAACCTCCTTGGAGATCTCCTGGTATCAGATGCCACCAACATGAAGCAGCAATTACAAAGTCTTGGATTAGCAGCTACATTTCCCAGGTCTATCTGTGATGCTAAAACCTAACTTACCCACACATCTTCAGGCTGGGAAGTTACTTGCTTAATGAACAATCACACTGAAAATAGTGTGATTCCACATGTACAGTAAAAAGACTCGAATACTTAGGATCATTTCCCGAACTGGAAAATGCACCTAGTACTCCAGGAATAATTTTCTGACTTGAAAGACAAAAGGTTCTGAGAACTTTGGTGATCTGTAAGCATTTTAATTTTCATTAAAAGCAGGATGAAGGAAGCAGATCACTTTGTTCTATTGATTCTTCTAAGGAATCAGCCTTCTATACAGATGAATATTTTAAAGCACAAATGGCATTCTGAGGTGGAAAGTGTTCTTTATGTATAAGATATACTGTCAAACAAGCTCCAAACCACAAATGTCAGATCTTGAATCAGATATGATCTTTAATTCCCCAAAGGATTTGTTACTGGGGGAGGGATTGGACAGTACTGGGTCAGGAGCTCTGTCTTGGCTCAGCATGCAAATAAATTCAAGCTATAAAGTTTGGATCCAAATTTCCCCTGAAGTTAATTGGAGTTTGGATCAAATGTTCCATCTCTAATTATGACTCATATTAATAACATTAGGGAGTGTGATTTTTTTCCTAAGTGCTCAGAGTAGCTCTTAGTATGATCCCATTGAATACTCTAAGCTAAAATTCTTATTTTTAACAGAGGGAAAAAAAGTCTGCATTATGCACTTATGAAAATCTCTTCTCCCTGCCTTTCCTCCTTGTTTCCCTGCACCACCTCTCCCCCTGCTCAAGTCAATGTGTTTAGCTCATTCTGCGTAAAACTTTCAAAGCAGTGAAAATACCATCTGTTAAAAATTCCAGTTCTGTGTTTTTGATAAAAGGGCAAGCTGAGAAGTGGAAGTTTCAGCGATGGCAAGGAGGCAATATTTGCATCAATACTTTTGGAATACAAATCCATTTAATGTGGATGAGTCCTATTTATATAGTACTAGGTTAGATCAGATACGTTGAAGTATGCAAAATTTTCTTTAGTAAACCTCTTGACGTTTCAATGCGTTCAGTTAAAACATTCTTAAAATTTTCTTAGAGCTAAAAACTGAGTTACTTATAGAAGTTTTTAACTAGAAAAGGATCTGGAGATAAATTGATTTTTTTGTTGTTGTTGAGAAGAGAACTGGAATAATTAGGCAAAGTTTTTGCATTCTTCAGCTTTTCAGTGGAAAATTTTAGGTAGGGGGGTGATGTAAATGTTCTCATTTCTGTTATGTTTTGGGAAGATTATTTTGATTTTTCTGTGGGAAATATCCAGTATTTCCAATCAGCTCAAGTTACAAGTGCTGCTAGGAATCTTTATAGACTCCAAACCCATTAGAAATTCTTTAGTTACTTTCTAGATGTAGTTGAGTTCGTATCAGTATCTGCACACCATTTAAAAAAAAAAAAAAAATCATGGTCGTTTAACCTGGTGGTTGTGATTTTGAAAAGAAATTCTGCTCAAGGCCTCAGCTGATTCCCAAAGACACATTGGCAGTGAATTGGAAGACAAGTACTTATTTGCTCCAGCTGTTCCCAGGAGAACTCAGCTGATGAGCTCAAGCTCTTGCAGGGTGGTGATGGAGGGAAAGAACCAGCAAAATATGTCAGAAACTGGAGTTTCTAGTCTCCCTGTGCTATTTCCCCACAGTACAGCATGCATACGTGATTATATGTTTATTTATCTATCTGTGTGTATGTGCATGTGTGCAGCAGTGCAGGGGTAGTTGATAAAAGCAAGAAAAGTTAAGTAATATGGTATCATAAAACCAGCACATGGCATCTGTACCCTCCATCTCTACTCATCTGAACACTTTTCAAGCAAACTCATGAGCAGGGCCATGCAGGAGGTATACATGTGTTTTAATGCAAACCACTTAGGCTCTTTATTCTCTGGCTTATCAAGGGGAAAGCTGTGCATGAGCTGAGGTGAGCTGTTCAAGCCAAAATTTACGATGACATTTAAAATCAGCAAAGCTTGCCGTAGCCCTGAAGGTTGAAGCATACCTGCACACTTCATATAATATGATCCCAAGAACCCACCAAATTGGAGGTTAAAAGTATTGTATACATTGCTACCAGTTACCACATCAACATTTCAGATATGTGCATGTGATTTAAGTGCAGATGACCTGGAGCTTGCTGATGCCATAACTTAAATAGTAACTGGGCTCTGTGCTGGCTAGAACAACAATGCAGGCATTATAACAATCTCACTTGAGCGGCCATTAAGACATCTCCAGCACACTGTTGTACTACTAAAACATAATTCCCAGTAGACAATAATCCTAGACCCCTTGACTGTGAATCATGAGCAGTAAATGGCTGATGGGCAGGTTAACAATGGGCTCTGTGGGCAGCCTGACATTGTACAGGTGCGCATCATCACAGTAAAGTAATTAACAGGTACTTAAAGGAATGTACATTTAAGCTCAAAAAACCTGTTAAGAGACTTCCTAAGTGGACTGCTATTTTTTTGTAAACCTCACTTATATTTTATGACCAGGTAAAAGGACTGCAGAGCACAAATCCAATCTAAAAGTAGATCTGCAATCAATAGCTCTCCTATCAGCGCAAGGCTGCTCCATCAACAGTCCTGTTTTATAACTTTGTGACATGTTCCTGACTCAGGATTTAAAGCAATTCAACAATGCAGTCTGACCCCTATAAAGAAAGTAAGAAAGAAAAAACCCCAGTAATTTAACATTTTACCCAGGAAAAAGCTGAAAAAATATTAAGAAAAGCAAATTATCAGGAAAGGTAATGTGGATATATAGNAAAAAACCACAGTAATTTAACATTTCACCCAGGAAAAAGCTGAAAAAAATATATTAAGAAATGCAAATTATCAGGAAAGGTAATGTGGATATATAAAGGAATGTGTATTTATACATGTGTATATATAAATATACATACATACACAAACCGTGAACTCCACCCAGTATACATCTGCATACTTTTTCGATAGTATTGGACTTATTTAGGCAGGGAACAAAGGCCCAATATGGAAGGAGAAGCAGTGAACTTGGGTTTGCAGCAGGGACTGCAATTTTATGTGCTGAAATAATGAGTAGTAATGGGAGCGGCTAGAGTTCCCTCAGCATTTCCTCTTCTATTTCTTCTCTCTCTGCTCTAGTAAATCCAAGTCTGGCATATATAGCAGATAAAGAGTTTTAAATGTACAATTTTATCCAAGGCTTTTTATAGGAGTAACAAGATCATCTGGTTAATAAGTGCTTGATTCAGTCTTCTGCCTGCAAAACTCTGACTTAACCTTCTAATCATCACAGAATCATCTCCAGGGGTTGGTACCCTGCCTGCCTGGGTTGGCCAGTCCAGGTTTACCAGCATTTTTCCTAATGGCAGATTTGGACCTGATGGGAAAGTTTGAGGATTGAACAGATAGCAAACCAAGGAACAAGTCTATTTATTGAAAACATATTTCATCACAAAATGACATTTGCATAACCATTGTGAATTACCAAGAAACAAAACCAGCCACTGTGATGTTATCACCTTTTGTTTGGTCACAGGTCTTTCAATTTTTGAGAATAAAGATGGGTTTGATTTTACCTGACAGAGTGCAGGTCCCTGGGGTTTGGAGAACCCTCCTGTGTCTTTGCTGGTAAAAGTGATGGGGAGCTCCTGCCTTACCCCTTGTGTTGAGGCCAATTTCTTTTGATTCAACACAGTGGCAGTGCACTGAGTGCCTGCAAAGGCATAGGTCTGCCTGCTAAAGGCATGGATTAGCCTTTCTCTTGCTCTTCTCTCATAAATTAGAATGTTTTCATGGTCTCTGCCATGAAATTTCTAACAACTCCCTTCTGTAAAGCAAATCTACCCTGCCTTATGCCCAAGGAGGACACTTGGACTCTTCCCATAAAGGATGCAGCAATAGCTTTGATGTGGAGATTCTGCATTGCCACAATGGCACAATGCTCCTGCTTTCATTTTGGCATGGTAAAAATACTCCCATGGAAAGTGCTTCAAACGCTCTGGACTACTTCTTTTGCTGCTGTGGGAGTCAAACCCTGAGGAAATCTGGCTCATTTGTTTGGACTTTTTTGCATTAATACTTTTACTTCGAAACGGTATTAGCATGAGCATATGTTTGTTTTATAAAATTTTAATATCATCCAAAAGAAAATGCTTTGGAACCATTACACAGATACATGTCACTAAGTGTACTTTCCAAGGCCTCCATGCACATTTCATGCTAAGCCTATGCATTCTATACTAGATGTTATTTTTGTCATCCATCTTAGTACTATCTCATTTTTCCCTTATTGGGTTTTTGATTTCATTTAATCTCCTCTAATTCAGGAAATTTTCAACCGAAGCCAGAGTAGTTCCTTTGTGTAAAGCAAATGCAGATAAAAAATTCTAAACACTAGTTCACCCTGTTAAGTTCTGAAAAGCATTACTTGAAACCATTAAAATGTATTGCTATTTTTATTAAAAGTAGATATGGTAATATATATTAAAAGTAAAAATCTCCACCTGGAGTGGGTTTCATTTCACCTACCTAAATCTTCCTGGAAGTTAGACATGTAAGGTAAACCACCCACCAGATTCCCTTCAGCATCAAAAGAAAGATACAGTCTCTGACAGCTTTCCTTCAGACAGATGTGTGTATAGTCTTCGAGAAATGTCTAATTGTCCAAAATATAAGCTTAATAGAAGATTAAAATTCGTTGATACTAACCATCTGTGTTGCACATCTAAATCATCACATCTAAAATCATGCCATATGAATTTCACCTCTCATGTAAAAAGCTTCACAGAGCAGATTAATGTGAAGCTGCTCTTTATCAGGTGAGAATAAGACTAAAAAAGAGTATTTTTTTTCCTTCTTTTTTAATACATATATGCAAATAAAAAGTTTTACTGATGACTAATCTTAGCAAACACACTGAAATGTGGTATATGCTATATGTGATTGAAAAATAGTTTTAATATCCCTTGTGGTTTTTTTCCATTATAAGAACAATATAAGCAGAGAATAAAAATATTTCCAAATATTCAGCATACTTAGCTAGTCCAAACTAGGCCTCAAAGTTTGAAAAGTACAGCCCTTAGAGCCTTAATTTTTTGCTAATCAGGCAATTGATATAATTTGCAATGTTCTTTGGACATAGAAATAAAAGGAAGACTAAGAATGATACTAGTTACCACTAGCATATTCAGAAGCAAAAAGGCTCAAAAAAGATGAAATCTGATCAAAATAAATAAATACTTGCAAGCTTTCAGGTTATCACTTTCAGACAAAAATGTCTCTAATGTTAATAAGGGACGTAGGCCAAGGGCTTTAGAAGTTGCTATTCTTAAAAAAACCCCCATGATTTATTTGATTTTTTTCCAACTTGAATGTCATGAACCAGACATACATAATTATATTATTTGTCTTATGCAAGCGAACAAGAATAAATTAAAACTGGACATGTTGCAACAGGGCTGTTGACATTATATACAAAGCCTGCTTATTGTCATAAGATACTCTTAACCTTTAAGCCAAAATCTTTCAAAACTATTAGTGTTAAATCTAGCAGCTGTTGTCAAATTTTCCCTTTCTCTGCTTTATGCATTGTGCCTTATTTGAAATGTTTGTTATATTTGTGTATATAACTTTCTGCAAGCTGTCCCTTGAAAGCTCAAGGGATTAAATAAGTAGGTTGAGCTGGTTCAAAGGAACAAAAGTTAACAAATTAAAAGAAAACTTTCTAAAATGAATGTGTAAACCATTAAAATATTTAGCTGTATTTGCATTGGATAGTTTCCTCTATATAAAACAATATGGATTGTTTAAATAAATGGGGTTAAAGGAAACTTATTTCTACTGTAAAGTTTATTAAAGCTTTAGGAATGATGGCCTCCATCCTTCAAACGCTTACGTGTTTAACTTGAGGCATGGAATAATCTCATCCTGGCAGCACTAGACAGGCCTCACTCTTTCTTCTTCCAGCAAGACAAAGACACAGAGGGCATCCAAAGACTGGAAAAGGAGGTATTGGGTTCCCCTGTGCTTTTGTCTAGCTCTTGCCTTAATGTGTAAGTCACAGTCTAGAAAGTGTTTCCTGGCTATCTATGAACAGTGAGTGAGTGTCTGTAGATGTTTTTACAAGAAAAGGCTCAAATAGGAAAGACTTCAGAGATCACATAAGAAATAGAAGAACAAGCTGGAAGCTTTTGGGCTGCTTCGGTGTGTGATTTTTAGAGTTAGTCTGCAGGGAGAAGAGGGCATATGCCACGTGTCTTGTAGCATAGGGTGTGTGCTGTGCCATCTTAAAGCATGCTGTAAGTACGACCTGGAAGATTCTTTGTCCGACACAGACCAAAGCACAAAGACCACAAGTTTTGTACAGGTGGTGCCTGTGCCTGGAGAAGAGAGTCTGATTATGAGCTGAGGCACAGTGATGATCTGGTGCCCCTATTCCTTTCCCTGGACTCAGGTTCTCTCTCTGTGGTTCAGTGCTGTGGTGCATTGGCCGCACAGCAATGCCTCAGGAGGAGCTCAGGTGCTCGTCTGTCTGAAAAGTGGAGAGGACATGTGGAGTAAAGTGATTTCTGAAATTCACACAGACCCTCCTATGACCAGAGGGAGGGACCACTAAGGGTAAGATGAAGCAGAAACCAAGGAGCTGTGAGAAGAATTCAAGGAGATAAAAACCACAAAGTATTCGAAAGGGAGCAGTAAAATAAGAGTCCTTGAGAGAATAGAATTGTGAAAGAAAGATCTTTCCCTTTGGAAAGCTGACTTACAGGATTCCCAGAATGGGGAAGAAAAAAATTACTTTAAATCAAATGGCATGTTTCTTATTGAGTAGAGTGCTACACTTTATTCGCAAATAGGCAGGGCTGCATCTATCTCAAACTGTTTTAAGAATTAAACGATGTTCCAAGGTGCCAATCCTTGCCTTGCCAAATTTCAGTTTCAGGTTCAAAAGGGCAGAACTTTCCAAGAACTTCGCAGAGTTACTCAGTAAACCCAGAGAGAACTTGGTACTTATTGTTTTTCCATGTCACTTTGATATTTCCAGTCAAATTAAGTAACCCTCTCCCTGAAGTTTGTTTCTTTATAAGTAGAATTATAACTTGAGGTCCAAATGGCCTTTCAAATCCAGATTAGAGGTTGAAGTGCATATGTCAGAACAGTCTTTATTATTATATGTGCAGGTTTTTAAAATACATTTCCAGAGTTGAGTCAAAGCCTTTTCTTCCAGGGAAAAATGAAAAAAATTATGAGAAAAGAGTCTATGAAAGGTAGTGCTTTCTTATGCAAGTCTTACAAATATTGTCACTAGATCTAATCAGCCTAACATGTTGAGTACATGACATTTAATATAGGATTGTTTTACAACTCTTTCTCTTCATTATTCTTGCACTATCTAGCCTATTATTTCTCATATAACTGTTAAAGAATTAAGACCTCTCCCAGCATCCACAGCCAAAAACAAAGAATGTTGACTTAAGTCATTAGTCAGTCAGGTTTTTCAGTTTTCCTTGCAGTCTTAACCGCTGATATATAATTACCAGAAAAGCCAAAGAAACTCGAATTCAGATTAAAAAAAAAAAAAAGCCTGATAATGTAAAAACACTACAGTTCTGAAAAATCCAGGAAAATGCTGAAACTGAAAGTTTAGCGTCACTTCAGTGTTATTTAGCTATAATTATTGGGAAATTATATGGAAAAAAAGAGAGTAATATTAATATCTGCTACGTCTCACAGGTTGGCACTAAGCACACAGGATGGACTCCTTTAGCTCTCAGAAAGCCAAGCATAAAGGCCAGGCTGTTTCTTTAAACTCTACTTGTAATCAAAGGTGAAAATTATACACATCTAGAAGACATTTTACTTAAAATGTTCTCCTTGGCTGTCTCTCATTCTTTTCATCGTGACGGAGAGACAAAATTATTAACTTTATTTGCCTTCTATGAATTTTACTGTTATTTTTCTTCTAACTGGACAAGCCTGTGCACCAGAGCCAATGGAGCAGAACTAGTGCAGCTTACCAGAGATGATACAAGTGATCTGACACAGTTTGCCACCAGGAAGTGTGTCCTGCCTCTCAGTGAATTCCTACTGCATACATTTCAGTGGTGCAGTGACACACCACTGGTGACAGTAAGTCTGGCTGTGTTTTTCTATCCATCACCACACTAGCAAAAAACGCTTGTCACGTGGAGCAGATGGCAGGAGAAGCTGCCCCCACCAGCAAGCAAGAGAAATAGATAATTCAAAAGGGTGCTGAAAGTGATACACAGAACAGAGGAAGCAAAAAATATGAGAAATTAGACACAAGATTTTGTAAATATTTTATTTTTTTCCTGGGAATGGATTAAATGTCAATGTGAAATAGGTAGGAAGGATGACACAGAGAGGTCTGGGAGGGTGAGTTTTGGAAGCCAAGTGAGATGAGAACAGAGAATCTGCCAGAGATGCTCCATCAGCATGGAGGTGAGAATACTCACTGCACAAAATGTGCAGAGCATCCTAGCAGTGCTCAGAGCCCTGCACAGTGCCCACTATTGCTGTTCAGGCTGCCTGGAGAGTGTTGCCTTCTGCTTCAGGCACACATTGCCTCTCCTGACTGTGTCTGCTGCCAGTGACCCACCATTCTAACAGTCCCAGGGCACTAAAAAAAAAGGTGTTTTCAGTTCAGAAACCACCTCTCAGGGAAAAACAATTAAAATGTTTCCTGCATTTTTTTCAATAATTGACCCATCAGCTGGGCTGAGGTCTTATGTATCAAAGATCCATGCCTGGAGAGGTCCTTGGCACATAGGTGGTCACCTTTCTGCACCAGAGGAAGCTAGTGGCTTGTATTTTATTGCAATGATTTCTGTAGCTTTGGGATGGCTTCCTCTTTAGAGAATGTGATATTCTCAGAGCACCTCCTGCTTGCTAGATGAAGCTGGAGAGGAGGATGTTGGGGAGCCCAACAGTAGAATTTTGCAACATTTATTTGTTCGGATAATTTACTAAGGATTTACTAGAATAATCCCATGGAAAGATTCGCTGTTCTTTCTTATAACATAGACTGGAAGCTTAAATTTGTTTGTAAAGCTCCAAAGTGACCTTAGTCTGATGGATGATACATTATTTAACAAGCTCACTGATTAAAATAAGAAGCTGTTTAGCAGCAATGAGCGATATCATTTTGTATTAACTGAAGTTCAATCTCAGCTGTCTGGACACAGGCAAGATGCCTCCTCTCTGGTGTTCATGAGGCAAATTGGGAGGAAGAAAATGCAGATCTGAATAGGAGATATAAGGAAATTGTTTACCTGAATGAAAAAAACCAAAGAAGATATATTACAGAAAACATATGGTTGCTATTTAATTTATGTTTTATCATTTTTCATTCTGACATTAACATTGTTATGAGTGGGGTGAGAGCACTGTACATTGTACAATGTAATATAAAATGAGGGCTACCACTCCTTGCCAGAGGAAACGTGATTCAGAAACAATTTGGGGGCAATTGCAAGGTGATGTGGCACAGAGAACCAGAAGCTATTGAAATTTTAAACATCATTTCTGGACAATATAAGACTTGCTCTAAAATGACTTGTAAAAACATGAAAATGTTACTTTTCTGACCCCAGAGAATTAGAAATCTTTAAATATCAGTTCAAACAATGCCTCTTAAAGGGCACCACACTTTCTCATTGCCAACTACTATTACTTTTAACAGTTTGTTAAGCATACCAAAATGAAGAAAGATTAATGGCCAAGATATAACCCAAAAATGCAAAGGGCCACAATGAGATCTGTTACATGCAGGACACGATTGGTAAGGCATAAGTGGGATATTTAAATAGAAAACTCAGCCTTAAAGCATTCAAAAAACCCAAAATATGTGATTGAAATGGAAATTTAATTTGGGGAATACGGAGTAAAAGACATGAATTAGAAAGATAAAACATAAACAATAGTTTATTAAGGAGAACGAAAAAGTATTAATGATAAAATACTTGATATAATGAAATACTTTAGGGATTGAAGAAATAGTATGATTAGACAAGTATTAATAAGAGGATGAAGAGATAACAAAAATACATAGTCACAAAAATGTACTTACAAGTATATTACTTTTGCATTCAATCAGCAAAGAAATCAGTAACACCATAAGTCCTAGGCCTTAATGATATTTTCTAGGAATCAACAACACCTGTAAGTCACATCTTAATGATATTTTCTAGAAATATACCTAATTAAAAAATTTGGTAGATAAGTAGTTTAAGTAACGGAATTAATCTCACACGGTTGCTGCCATCTAAAATTTCATTGCCTATTTTAAGATTTCTGAAATTCTTTCCTTAAAATGAGGAGTGATAGGGATCTCTGCAGAAAGGAAATTAACCTGTTTTTGAAGGATGAAAGTATCCTAGAGGATGAATACCTGAAAATGTCCTTAAAAAAAAAATATAAAATCTCTGTAGCCATTTCAGGGTATCTTTTTTAAGTTTATTATTCATTTCTGAGGCCTGAAACATATTTCCATTATGCATTCTCACAAAATGAGAAGATTTGAAGAACTGGAACTTCAAGAAATAGAAAGTGAAAACACTGTTTGGGTGAATGTTAAGGTTCTGAAAGAATTAAAGTGTAAATAAGGGTCCTGATCATATTTCAGTAATCAAACAAATCCTTGTTTAAGGCCATTGACAGTTTTGGTCTTCCTTAATGCAAACACTAATTTAAAAAGATAAAAAATATTCTGTTTCTTCATTTGTGAGATAAAAAGTATTAGAAATTCTCAGAAAATATTTAAAATTAACTGAATGACAATGATGTGTGTGCACATATATATGCATACATATATTATGTGTATACACATATGTAATCTGTATAAGAAAGAAACCTGATACATGAAGTTACACACCAGTTCAGGCAGAAATTCTATTATATTTTCTCCTGCTTTCTGGTCTCCAGAACATCATTCACTTTTGTTTTCAGAATTTCTGTTCATTATGAAAATACTGCAAGCAGAACTGAAGAGATGTGCCCCTGTTCTCTTGAAGGGACATTTATGGGATATTTGCCTGATGCTCACACTCATCATGACCAGTTTGATCTACTTTGTACGTCCTGGTGGGAACAAAGTTGGTGTAGAAAATGTAAAATGAACTGCTGTTTTTCTCCTTGCAAACCAAACTGGCAATTTGAGACCCTGTTTGACTCAGATTTATAGCTTAAGAGAAACAGTCTAAACTACAACAAACACTGAAATTCTGCTTGCCTTGATTTCAATGTCTTTGAATATGGATATCATTATTGTAACTATTTTTATTTTCATATGCACAGTATAACTTTACCTATGACTAGAAAAGTCTTAAAAGTTTTTACAGATGTTGATGAAATGATTTCAGTAAACCTAAAGGCAGAAAAACTACAGTAATGCTTCATTAAACCTGATATAGTCATCAGGCTTAGCATTATGGAATATCTATAAATAATGTCTGAAGAGTTGATACTTAAATAATAACCTTTTAGTAAAGGCTAAATCATTTATTAGAAGTTATTATATACTGGCCAGATCAATAACACCTACTAATGTGCCTGTAACCATCCATAACAAATACTACTAAAGTATATAATACATTTCTAATATCTAGTATACAATTACTAACCTCTGTACAAACCATTTATTTGAAGCCTTAATATAAAGTTTTATTACTCTATTAGTGATTTACTTTGTCATGCTTATGTGGTTAATTTACTGTATAAATCTTGCATCTGATCCTACCGCCTACATTATAGAGGAATCCTCTGAGAAGTCATAAAAGAGAAGTTAGCAAGAGAGGCAATTGTTGGGTTGAGTCTCTTCTTTTCTTACCTGAAATGTTTAATGTGCAATTTCTATCTTTGTCAGCAGGCTGACATTTTAAAGAGATGTTGTAGGAAACCATCCTGAAAGTTTGCCCTTCATAAACAGATGAATGAAAGCAGAGTTGGCTCTTCATGGTCCTTGCACACTGGAGAAGCTGGAGTCCTGGTTTTGTGTCACTGCCAGTGCAAACTGCCATCAAGTCACTAATAAGCAACTGGCTGGTGAGTATTTCTGAGAAGAAAATTACCTTCTCAGATTTGAGGAGGCTTGGAAGTCTGCAAACAAAGTTCCGAATCAAGTGAAACTGATTTTAAAAAAGTGAGGAAAACAGTTTGGCAAGTTCAAATACATTGGCATATTCTTAATATATTTGCCAAAGATCTCATCTGAGGCTAGGGAAAGGGCCTGCATAAGTCAGAAATTTTGTTTCTGACACTGAAGTCACAATGTGCTTCTAGATGTGTTTTCAGTACTTGTCTTGCTTCACATCTTTGGCTCTTCCTTTTGATGCCTCTGCTGAGGTTTTTTAGTGTAACAAATCAGTACATGCTGACAAAAATAATTCAAAATTGGATCACCTATTTCCTGCTTCCTTCTCTCTCCTTTCTGTAACACAAATGAAGGCTACCAAGTTATCTGGGATATAAAATACTCTTGTTCAGCTTTTCTCTGAGCTCTTGTGGAGCAAATCCATAACCTTTTGCATGAACAGAAGCAGGGGCTGAAACTTCAGCCTCTTCATGGAGCCCTGTAATCTCAGAGTATTGAGTTGTTCAAGCCTTTTCTCTGTGACCCAGATATTGATTAAAAACTTTACATAGCATTAGAATGCCACTTCAGAAGAGTCTGTAGCCCCTTGGCTGAGGTACCTCTGCAGGAGATGAAGAAAAATGCAGTTTGAGTCCTGCTAGAACTCAGGAAAACCTCTGATTTTGGCTCAAATGCAAATATTCTAAGTAATTCCCCATATGACTAGGGAGAAACTGGGTAGAGAAATTAAATAAAAGGAAAGCTGTAATTTATAATTTTAAAATTGGAAGTCCAAAGAGGGAATTGCAAAAAAAATTTATGATTGGAAAATCCCGTTCTTTGGAACTTTGAAAAATGTTGTCCATTATCTTATTTGATTTCTACAAGTGATTAACTATCATCCAGAGAAGATGACAACCAAAAGTACAGTAGCAAATAATACTGATGTGATAGATTATACATTTTTTAGAAACTGAAAAAAAATGAAACAAAACAAAGCTTGTTTTCAATGTTGTGTAACTCTGATTTACCAAACTGTCAGTTTCCACATATCTTTCTTCCGGAAGACCAATAAAAACTCAACTGATTTAAACTAGGTTATTAAACATTTGTATGTTTTTGGATTTGAATACATTAACATAATAGAATAATGGATTGTAAGTAGTTCATCAGTAAATAATCCACAATTATAGAGTTTGTAGACTGATTGAAAATAAATAGCAGCATATTGTATAATTAAGCCATAATCAAATGTCTTTCTATATACAAATGATAAAGTGTCCCCTTGGGCCATGGCCATGTGCTGAGGGTTTTATTTAGTTCAATAGCAAAAGCCTTTCTGTGCCAAGTTTACACAAAAGAAAAGTTAGTGAATTGCTAGGAATAAAGTTGACTGATCTCTCCATACAGTGTAATAATTAGAGCCAGCATTACTCTGTGAGTCTGTGCACATTTTGGATACAGACTTTTGCAACAGCTAGCAAGATTAACCCTCGCTGCTACTCGGCAGTAGCTTTCCATAAGCAACCATTTTTTCGTTTGTATACAAAGCCAGTAACATTTCAATTCAATTATGCTTCATATTCCATTAGTAATGCAATTCAACTTCACTTTCAAGCAAAGAAAGTTGAATTGCATACATTTTAAAGTCATCTCAAAAATGATGGGTTTGAGATTCTTAGCAGAACTCAGTGTGGGTCCTGAGTTCTGCCTGAGACTCTGAAGTGATGGGTTTGGACATGCAAGAAGATATAGTGCATTTTTTCTCTTCACAAGGATAGGAACTGGTCAGGAATGTTTTAAAGCAAGAATCATTGCTTTTCCTGTGTAGCGTTTCACTTGGAAAATCATGTGGTGGAAGGAAAGAGTTGATTGCCTTTCTTCTGAAAAAAGTTTTACATTTAAGAGTGAGAATACTTAGCAGAACACTTAAGAAGGTCAGAAAATCTTGAAACAGGGAAAATGTACATCAGCAAGAAGAATATGCATCAGAAAATATCCTCTTTCAAAAGAAATCTAAATGCAGGCAGATGAATGTCCCTGAAAGGACTGTCACTTGCAGCCTCTCAGTCAGTGCTGCTAAAAACTCTGCAATACCTATGTTTAATCTGAAGGGGCATAAACAGGGATAAACGTGTTATTTTTGTTCGTGCAGGCAGCACTACTGTCTCATATTGGATCTGTGTAGCACCCTTTGCTTACCATTGGCCATGCTGTGTGTCCAGGTACCAGTAACACCCCTCAGAAAACTGCCTTCTAACAATCTGAACTTTAAACAGCCCATAGGTCTAGGAAAATTAGTCCTGGGACTAATGCAGCTGCATGTGGTTTTTCAGGGTTTGACCCACCATGTAAATTATAACCTTTGAGTGGTTCTCTGGAATTAAGAGCTCATTCAGTGTTGGACAGAGTTTGATAAAGCCTTGAGCAGCACTGGGAGTCATGGTCCCAGTGGGGCTTTCAGCTTAGTGCCCAAAGCCAGGATCTCCAGGAAAAAACACTCAAGGCAAACTGCTATGGTCTTAAGCTGTACTCCTAGAGCAGTGTTACCCAGAACTGCTTTACAGTCCCTTCTCAGCTTTGATGCTCCTTTTAGTAATCACATCACAGTTCTGGAGTCTGACTTAGTAAGGGAGAGAAGATGAACTTGTTCACTGTAAGGGACTCTTTGAAATGACAGCACAGTTTCTTCTGTCTTTTGATTCAACAGTTTGCTTTGTGCCATGAAACTCCTATACTGCAAAGCTCCCACACTGTTTAATGCAAGTTGTTGAACCCTATGGTTCATACTGACTTCTTGAAGTTTACTTATTTTCTTATCTCTTTATAGCTTAAGACCCGTTGCTGGGATTTCAGATGGACTTCTGGACCAGGAGCACCTTTTGCATTCTTACAGTTTTCATGGGAAGTTTCTGCTCCATATGAGGCAACTTGATTTCACTGAAACAGTTAATTTAACAGAATGCACCAGGCCTGTACCTATATTTTTCTTAGAAATGGTTATAAAAAATTAAGCACAGTGGCTGCTTCTGTTGAAGTCAAAACTTTGAAATAGGTAGCAACTCATCTTATGTGCTACCTTACTTGTTCAGCATTGTTCACAGCCACATGAATAATTTACTTGGAGGGAAGCCAGATGAGAGCCAGAAAATTAGAGCTAGGCTACTCTGAGGTAAGAGAATATGTGGATTTTTTTTTTTTTCCTGCAGTTAATGTGATCTCACTTGTCCCCTAATAAAAGTTCATGAGAGGCTGGAATATAAATATTACAGAGCAGCTGCTGTGAGTTTAATCCATGTTCCATTAATGAAGACATTTTGCTCCTAGTGCTGGATCAGAATCTGACATACTGTTTTCTTGCATTCGTCGCTCTACACCTGCAAGGTTTTTGGTTAAAAATATGTGATATGCTTTAGATAAACTGTTTTCTAAAACTAATTTTGGAAGAGTTACACAATTGTGAAATTAGTATAGCTGTGGAAAAACAAACTACTGGATTGTGCTCTGACTGTAGACTGAAGGGAGAGGGCTTTGCAGGCTGAGTATAAATATACTACCAGGCCTAAAAGAAACAAAGCATAACACACAGTACTATATGAGAGACAGGAAGGCACACAGTCCAAGAAGCAACAACTTAGTCAAGACCTTTTTTCACCTCCTTTAAATCTTGCAAATTCATATCATTCCAACTGAAGTATTTATTTCCCAAGGTGCTGAGAAAGACTTGGTTTTATTTGAATCAGCTCTTGTACCATCTATAACATTCTCTTAAAAGAAATCTGAAAAATTAAAGAACCACCCCCCCAAATCTTTTTAATACTGGGAGAGGGAATTCAAAAAGGGGGAAACAAGTTATCATGGTTTAATTTGCAGAATAAGCCAAAAAGAAAAAAAANATGGTTTAATTTGCAAAAAAAACCAAAAAAAAAAAAAAAAAAAGAAAAAAAGAAAAAAAAGTCCCTGATAAATGAGAAATAGTCCCATTATGTTATTATTCTGTTACCTAAGAAACTATCTTCAAAACAGAAGCCCTCATAAATACTCTGGAGATGCATCAGACACTTTTCCTTGCTGTATGACATTGTGTATATGGTTTGGCAGGAGTTCATCGTGTAGAAGATAAACTAGCACATAGTGCCAGGATTCTATTACTCTTGACCCTGACCTTTGGCTGCATGCTGTTTCCAGTTGCACTCCATCTTTAAAAAAAAGACAGCGACCATTTTTTTACCCTTTTGTTTTTAACTTCTGTTTTTAAACTTCTTTACCATAATCTACCCTTTGTCTGATACATATTTGAAAAACAAGTTTTCTGATCTCTTTCTTGTCTCTCTTTTTTTAACTTCTGTTTTTCATTCCTTAAACCAGCAGTAGTGCTCCTGCCAAAGTGGGCTCTCCCATTCAGACTTCTCAGCTTTTTTTTCCCTCTCCAAACAGTAACTATCTCAATAATGTAAGAGAGTATAATGTATTCTAGCCACAAAGAGAATGCATTCTTGGAAACAGTTTGTTTTTCTATGCTATATTTACTATTCTGTTAATCCAAGATATCAATTTATTGTTATTAACTAAACGTGTTAGTAGTAAACTCTTGGGAAAAGAGGTGCTATTTTCATTGAGAATCAGTATTCAGAGCTGTCAACTCTATAGACAGGATCATGGAACTACATAGGGCATGTGAAATTTTAAATTACATTCTCTTCCTACGAAATTATGATCTCTGTTAAAAGTCCAAACAAACTACAACATAAGGTTGTAGTAATTTGCAGAGCAGTTTGATACAGAGCTTCAATATAAGTACTTGGTTAACTACAGAGAGTAGATTAGGCCACAGCAAAGCAGAGGGATATTCTTGAAAGTTTATAAGGCTGCCTTCTGTGCTCCAGTTCAGGCAAAACTCCCAGTGAAATCACTGGGAATTCTGTTTGTATTAAGGAGGACAAAATTAGGTCTCTGTTTTCCCAGTAGGGATCAGGCTAACTGCCATGGATGAAAATGTTTTCAAATAGAAAGCAAAATAAACTTCTTTTTTTTTTTTTAAACCACCTCTGGCTGTCTTGAGTGGACTTTTAAAAAATTAAATCCTGGTATATCCAATGGCTTTTCATTTTGTGAAAGTTGCAGTAATCAGAGTATATCCTTTGTTTATCCTTTTAATAATAAAACAGAAAAAGAAATTACAAAACTACCTCCCAGACATGGGGTTTTTTAGAGGATAAGTGAGAGAGAATCAATGAAACTTCACATAAATCCTATACAAGATAAATGCAAGAACAGAAAAATTTAGAAACTAAATGTATTGTAACTTGACTAAAGTCTCTGGTGCATTAAAGCCAACAAAGATGTGTTGCAATACAGCTTTCCTAAATGTTTAACTTACTTTAGAAAAAGAAAATGTTAACACTGTAATTATAAACTGTTAATACTGGTTTGTATTTGGGGGCCAGGACTGAAAATGATATAAACAAACTGTTGTTACAGAAATTTCTTCTTTAGTTAACTCTTTTATTCTACCTGTATTTACTAGAAAGTGTGGTATGATAGAAAGGAAGTAGTTGAACACCTGAAGGGAATACAGCCCAAGGTCTCTGAGATTCACCTCAAGTCTTGATGGTGGTTTACACTGCAATCAAAATTAAAATTTGATTTTAATAGAATGTTAAGTTTTCATAATCTGTAATAGCAGGGAATTTCCAATGAAAGCTAAGAAGTCATAACTGGATAAAGGTCCTGATTTTATTTATTACTGTCAAAAAATTACTTAGCAGAAATACTTGCATTTAAACTTCACAGTTAAAGCTTAGTTCATAGGAAGATTTTTTAGGAAATCCAAAAATTATAGTAGATAATTAAAAATATTGGAAATATGACTTTAGGGTTACCTGCTCCCCTCAAACTGTTACACCAAGGCTGTTTGAACAGTAGGTAACAAGGAAAGAAATATCCAGGCCCATTTGTTGGCATGGAAGCCAATTGACATGGCTTGGCCACAATCACACTAATAAATTCCTTTACATTACAGGACAGGGTGGCTGCATCCAAACCTCCCCCTGGGAATGGTCCTTTGGCATGTGCTAGTTCCCAGACAGATAGTGCAATTTGACATGAGTCAAAAGGGCACCAGGGAATAGATTAACAATTTAACCATACAGATAACAGTTCTTGGGCTGCTGCCCTGGCCCTGTCCACTTCACTAATACAATTACAGTCAAAGATTCTGGGTCCAAGATGTTTTACATACCTATTTTCAAAATGGAAAACCTCAGAATCACTACATTGTGTGGGTGTATAACAGACATTAGAGGAAATAACACTCCTATATTTCATTACACTGTTAGAGACACCCCAAAAAATTCCACTTCCAAGTAATGTAGAATTTTATGAAGAATTTGCTTTCCTAGATTCTCTGTTCTCTTTTCTTCTCCATGAAGTCTTGATAAAATCTGGTCCCCAAGCCAAAAAAGACAAGGAATTTCAACCAAGGCTTTAAGCAGACATCCTGAAATGTATCCAGTTCACATGGAACTAAGCTGAAGGAATATCTAGCCTGAGCTCTTCAGGATTGTGGGGATTACCTAGATGACTCCATTTCTATTCATGTTTGAAGTAACACTGTGACTGGGCAATAAAGTGCAAGAAAAAGCTGATAAATGCAGTAAGTTTTCATCTGAAAGAAGACATATCTACCTATTCACAATAATTAATGCATTGTCATGTAGAAGGAAGCATGCAAAAACTCACTTTTTTTTTTCTTTGTTGTTCAAAGCAACTTTTTCCTGTTGCTGCTATCATTTAATTTTCTTATTTAGATTTCAAGGCTGGTTAAGTAAATTTTAGTCTATGCTGTTATAAAAGGCTTTACTGCTCTTTTTTACCTTTTCCCCAATTATGTGGTCATGTCCTCTTCCTTATTCTTGGCAGTACACAGTTGCTTGGTTTAGGGAGCTCATCCAAAAGCCTGTGTAGTCCCGTGAGTAACTGCACATGCAGAAAAGCTAGAAAACATGACCATTTCTAAAAAATCACAGCACTGGACATGCATAACCCGCCCCCCTCCCAAAAAAAAAAAAGCTTGAGAAGGAAACATACTAACTGTATGCAAGCCTAATACAGGCTTCTGCAGAGAAGACAGAAAGGAATTTGTTCTCTGCACTAGAAGGGGATGGAAGAAAAATAATGGGCTTACATTGCTGCAAAGGTGATTAAAGTGAGACACTAGGGAAATCATTCCAGCAGTACAGATAGTGAAGGACTGGAACACATTGCTTAAGGAGAGTGTGGAATTACCATCATTACAAGCATTTAAAACAGCTGTTTTTCCAACAGCTGTCCACAATGTCCTTAGCAGAATCAGTTCTGCCTTGGAGCAATGCAGAGTACCACATGACCTCTCAAAATCCTGTTTCAGTTCCATTTTCTGTGACTGCATGATTGGCTTCAACAAGTTGTTAATCCATGGCCTGTCACATTACATGATAAGTAGAAGTTAAGGAAAGAGTCACCATCCAAAAGAAATATCAGCTTGTTTTCTATGCAATCTAAGCCTGATTTGCCCGATTTCATCACACAGGGCCTGAGTGGGAGAAGAGAGACTGAGTCATAGGATGCAGGAGTGAGTTGTGTCTGTAACAGGAACAGTTATCTTCCTGAGAACCACAGATTCTTGAGCTTCATTTTTCTTCTTCCTAATGAGTATAATTCTTTCCTAGAACTAATGACTGTGATTCTCCAGATGGAAACCTTTGCAGAAGTATTATGACATTACTGCTCTCTCTTATTTACAGACTTCTGTCCCAAAGTAGTCAGCAAAGATGGTATCTAAACCCAAATACTTCAGTTAGGCATATGAAAGGAAGTCTCCTCTAGAGACTTTCTGAAATACTTATGAAAGAACTGTTTCTGCTGGCAAGTTAGGGAACTTGTTATTTCAGGAGCAGTTTTTCTCTAATCTTCAATAGCTGCAGTAAATTAAATATGCCAGGAGCCACTCTCTGGCCCCCAAGTCAAAAGTCAAGGCCAGGCTTCCTCCACACTATTAAATTACTTGACCCTACAAAACACCTTTTGGAAGAGATCCTGCTAAATCCCGAGTTGTAGTAGAAATTGTTCTGAAATGTGCTGATTGACCTTGTTGAAAAATCAAAGCAGAGAATTAATGGTGTAGCTGCTGAAATTTCAGGGGCTGGGAGTATTTACTAGTTATATTTAAGCTACTAGTGTGGAGGGCACATAATGGCTAAAAGATTTGGTAAAAGCTGCATATATAAAGTTAGATTGAATTCCACAGTGAAGTGTGCTGAGTATAAAAACAATCAGGGAACACTTTAATATAGAATCACAGAATCACAGAATGGTTAGGTTGGAGAGGACCTCAAAGAACATCTAGTTCCAATCCCCTATCCTGGGTAGGGACACCTTCCTCTAGATGAGGTTACTCAGAGCCCCATCCCGCGTGGCCTTGAACACTTCCAGGGCTAGGGAGTCTATAATCTCCCTGTGCAACCTGTTCCAGTGCCTCACCACCCTTCCAGTAAAGAGCTTCTTCCTAATATCTAATCTAAACCTGCTGTCTTTCAGCTCAAGGCCATTCTTTCTTTTCCTGTCACTTCACACCATAGAAAAAAGTCCATCTCCAGCTCTCCTGTCGCCCCTTTAGGTACTGGAAGGTGATATAAGGTCTCCCAGGAGCCTTTTCTTTTCCAGGCTGAACAGTCCCAACTTTCAGCTTGTCTTCAGAGGAGAGGTGCTTCAGCCCTGTGATCAACTTAGTGACCTCCTCTGGACTGATTCCAGTGGGTCCATGTCTTTCTTCTGTTGGCGGCCCTAGAGCCAGACACTAATTCAGATGGAATCCAGATATGAAAAATATCTTTTCCTTTACTTCTTTTCCCGTGGCTTCAAGTGTTTGGGCAATATTCACTGTTTTGGTAAGCTGGAGATACTCTTTACAGTTTTCAAGAAGAGGCTCCTAAGCCTGCTGCTGAAGAAGTGCACACCTCAGTGATAAGGGGCTTTGCAGGAGGCAGTTGAATTCATAGGGAGGAAGGTTCTAAGAAGACTGATAAATTCCTGCAGATGCAGCAGTAAAGATAATCTTGGTCCAGTCATAAAAATCCTATTAAAATTTCACAAGCACCTGAAATTTTCCTTTTCTCAGATAGATTATCTGTGCCATGGTGAAGTCCGGGGGCATAACCCCCAAGTTTATCTGAGAAACATACTTCCAAAACCTTCTTCAGTACATCAGCAGGGCATGCAAATAAAAGAATTCACATAAAACCAGGCAGATTTCAGGAGATACCTGCTCCTCAGGTAAACACTGCACAGTCTCACACTCATTAGGGGATGAGTCAAAAGAGAGGCATCTAGGAAACTGATACAGCAAGAGTAACTAGATGTAAAACTATTCCAAGAACTCAATCTAATATTTAGGGGTATTATTTAGTAAATTTAAGAAACTAGAAAAGCATTTACTTATCAAATTTTTTTTGGCACAGAAACAAAGTGAAGGATATCTAAAGGGTTCAGTTATGGTGGAAAGGGAGTTTAAGGACAATAGGAAAGAAACAAAATAAATTGGATTATTTGTATTTGGCTACAGAAGGAGCTAAGGCAACAAGATATAAAGACAGCAAGAGGTACCAGGTTGAGAACTTGGTGTTATGGTTGTGTAGGCAATGTTCCCAGGACAGTTGTGAGGGAGAAAAGGCCCCAGGAGAGCAATCACAGGAATTACCCATTTATAGAGACAGTTTTGTTTTAGGGAGTACTGTATGGTAGAAATGATTGATACACACTTTATTTATTTACAAGTACCATGGTTACCCAGACAAGTTTTAGTCTCCGTGTTCTGGGCACTAAGGGTAGGTGAGGCTGCCTACACCCCAAGAAGCAAGCAGACCATTCAAATGGGGTAGGAGGTTTACATTCAGCTGGAAAAGTGATCTCAGCATGGCAGGAAGCTGAGACAGAACCACAGAGGGTCATCAACCTGAACTTGTCTTAGCCTCAGAATAGAGCCATGTCTCAAACTCAAATATACATTTTCTTAGCCATAAGAACATGAGATGCTAGAAGTATTTCGGTCTTTAAAACAAGAATATGGCAACCACACATGGCTGGAAATTCATTACTGGTGCTTTGAGCTGGGTACTACCTAGGCTGTACTGTGAAGATCCGAAGAAGAACCAAACAGAAATTTCCAAAGAAGGCTTGTTCTGTGTATCCACCAGTCAGCAGAACTATGAAATATCTCCCCAAAGGATGACATAGATGTAAAGCCTTACATGGGCTCAAGGGAAGACAGGACAAGGACACAGAAAAGAAATACACTGAGGATTAGTAACTTAATAAATCATGTCAAATACAGGAAATTCACTAAAAATAGTTGGAATTTCAGAGTATTTGGGGTTACTTTTGCATCTCTTTAGGTGTTCCCTTGTCCAGTGTTACAGTATAACTGTTCTTATGATATTGTCTGCTGGAGCAGCAGCTGAGGAACATCCTGATTCATGCATGGATTATGTCCAAGGTGCACATGTCTTGATCTTGTGTAACAGGGACCACATGGCTCCACATGAAGCAAGAGCATAGCATGTCAGTCTCCTTTTTTGCCATTTCTTTCACCCCTCCTCCTCAGCAATACTGTGGAAGCAGATGTTTATGTAACTCCTCCTTGGGCCAAAGAATGAATGATGTCTGCATTAGTTTGAAGGAATCCCTCTTTGAAGGAATTCCTCTTTGAACTGCTTTTTGACTTCCTACATAAAGGTCATTCATCCTTGCACAGAAAGCAGAAGAACCAAAGTTTATGGATGTATATCTGAGTATTAACATTAAAGCAGAGATTGATATTTATTACTTGTTTTGAGTGTCAAGAAATAAAGCTGGAGCTCTGAAAACTAGTCTCATAGGTATTGGTTAAATGGAAACATAAAGGAGCCGTATTGAACTAATTCATCATGTGCACTTCATTTTACTACTATTTCCTAAAATTTTCAAGTTTATTCCTACACTGAGAAAAAAGCATAAAACAGCACAGTGCCATGGAAAAAAATAACACTGTTGTTAAAGGAATTGTGATAAGATCATTTGGTAGAAGCAAACAGCAGCACATAGAACTGCCACTTTGGACAAACATCAGCTGTTCTGCTTAGACTTCAGCCAAGCACCAAGGGGGTACTCTTACTTCTATTGTCCAAAAAGTTTTTATTTTCAAATAATCTAAAATACACTGACTTTTGCATATTTTTCATGAGCATATATAAATTTATATAGATGAATATACATATATTTATATTCCAGCATGAACACACACACACAGACACATACGTATTTTTAAAACTACTGATCTAGGAATAACTACTGTGTATATGAAGCTTACTGAGGTATGTAAGTAGGTAGAAATTATTCATTTTTATAATACACTATAATCCAGAATGTGCGAAGGTGAAAGTTTAGAGTTTAGTTTAGTTTAGAGTTAGCTGAGGTTTGAAAAAAATTTGGGTTAGACAAAGAGTGCTACAGACAAAGCCAAGTGCACCAGAAGCTACCTTTTTTTCAGGTTTCCATCAAGCTCAGAAAAGATTCTGTATCATCAACTTTTTAATTTTTTTCAGGTATTTTTTGCTTTTTGTCACAACGTGAGTGGCCAGTTTCAGAATATCACTAGTCTATTAGGCAGAACTTCTCTTGTGTATACGAATAAAGTTTTAGGTACTTGTTATGGAGATAATTCAGAGCTTTATTAGATTTTTAAACTTAGCAAGCCATGTCAAGTCTCAAGTTTGATCTTATCTTGGCTTCCATTTATCTGTATGCATTTATGTGTCCCCTTATGTGTATACATTGTATTCATATGCCTTTTTAAATTTCTTCATGCTAGATATTTGGATAAAAATTACATGTCCTTTAAAGATATAATCAAATCACATTGAAGTGTCTTTTTTGAAGGATTTTGCTATTAATAGAAATCCAGGAAGAATTGTATATTCTTACAATCTTCAAAATGCAGTCAGCAAACAGGTTCAATAGCACTCATGTTCTGCTTCCAATTCAATTTGAATCCAGCTATAATCAGTAGATCACAAAGATTTTATATATGTATGTGTATGTGGGTATGTATAAAATGCACAAGTCAGTCTAAACACAGAACACGTTTTTAAAATTAAGTCTTAATTTCCAGCTCTATATTTACTAAAATAAATAAAGTCTACAGTACAAATATATAAGTAGAGCCTGACATCATGGAAATAAGTTTGACTTAAATGAAAGCTCAAGTTCACATATTTTCCAGTCTATACCTGGAAAATATCACCTTTTATTGCAACTTATCTGTAAGGGCTGTTTTATAGGAATTAATGCAAATAATAAGAGGTAAAGTAAGATTAAATCATGAAGATTTCCCTCCACATGAAAATGTTCAGATTTTTCAGACCCATGTACTATTATTGACCATGAGCCTGGGAACAAACCCTGATATAAACACAGAATCCAAACCACAGAACATGAGTTGTTTAAAAAGTTAAATTCTGTGAAGTAAGGCAGGAAACGAGATTTATCCTTCTGGGATTTTTTTTGGCATGAGCAAGGAACTAGGCATGCTCAGTGCATGTCATATCCTTCATCTATCACAGCTCTCTGAAGTAAATCAATTTTTTTAAAACTCAGACCTAGAGAAGGCAACACAGCCACCACCTGAAATGTGTAGAAATCCTTCTGTTTGACATGGCATTAAACAGAAGAAGGCAAATTACAGTGTGTTGCCTTTAAGGATTATTGTTGCACATTTTGTGCCTTCTGGCTGTGGCAGTATTTGTTCCGCCAAGTGAAATTAGCTGGGCCCAAGCCATTTTGCAGCACTGTAAAAATAAATTGCTGCACTTGATAAGTGAATGTTAAACTTGTCACTCTAAGCTACTTCAAATTGTTTTTAGTGTCTTCAGGATTAATTGGCAAACTCTGGTTGTAGATATGCAGAAGGTCAGCTTTGTCCCTTTGAAGCCAAGTTTAGGTTGCAGCTCAGGATCTAGAACAAACACTCCTGATCATGAGAAGGAATATTTCCAACACAGTCCAAAGTGTCCAGATTAGCCAACATCAAGTAAAAAAATCCGGGATCACGCTAACACTTCTATTACATCATGTTACACTTGTAGGACAATACTGTCTAAGTATCAAGATGACCTGAAGTGCTTGCTTAGGAGATTGGAGAAGAGGAAAGTCATACAATAAGGAAAATCATGAGGAAAAGGATCCCTGACTGGCCAGTTTTCTTGTGTAGTGAGAACTGCTTCTTGCAACCATCCTTGGCACCAGCCTCTCAGGATTTCTGAACCCCAATTGAATGCTGTATCTTCCTTCATACATCTGCAGGACTGCACCAAGAAGGAAATGATGATGTACAACCATCATATTTATTTGGGTGAAATTTTGGAATTAGGTCCTTTATATACACAGCCTGTTTGGCATGCACTACAGCTGGAATTCAGCAGCATTCTTCTCATGCAGACTTGTAAATCTGGGCATCTGTCAGTCAGTCAGTCAGTCAGTCAACTTTTCTGTTAAAAGTCCCACTTTATAGAGCCAGCATGTCTCTTGGGGAACCTGGCATTTTGCTAAAATAACAAGTGTTTTATTTTTACAGGGAAATACTGAAACAGTGTATTCCTTATTACCCACCTCAGGGTGCCTGCACGAAGACAGTTCAGCTGACTTGCAAGCCCAGGCAGGCTGCTGGAAGGAAAGTTCAGGGCTGGAGCAGTGAGCTCCAGCATTCCCCAGGTTGTGCCTCCATCCAGATACTTCTGCAGGACCTGGCTTGGGCCAGAAATGGAGCAAATGGTTCCTCACATGTGCATGGAAGACCCTGGTCGGATCCTCAAGTACACCTGGCAATCCTTCCTCAGGTCTGGCAAGTAGAGGGAAAAAAGTATTACTCCACTTCTGTTTTTAAGGGAAGCTTCCAGGAAACAGTGTGAGGAAGAAAAAAGGATGACCTGAAACATTTCTGTCTATTTAGTATTAAGGAATCAATAAAATAATGTGAAATGGTAGATTTGAGAATGATTCAAGAAAAGAGAGGCAAAAGAAGGTGATGGTTGAGATATTCCTCTTCAGCTCCAGTTTTGCAGATGGGTTCCTTTTTTCTGAGTGGTTTTGTTAACAAGTGGGAGCAGTGAGAAATTTTCACCTTCTGTGGAAAGCACAGAAAAATTGAAAGATGTCCAGCACATGCTTCTTACAAGGCAGTGCAGCCTTTGTAGTGGTCTCAAGTGGCCAGAGGGGATGAGACAGTAGTTTAGAACCTCTGTCTCTGTAGCCCCTGGTCCTTTTCTTCCAAGATTACAGCTACAGATGCTTTCTTCAGCAGAGACTTTTGTGATAATGGACACCTCCTCTGGGACCTGGATTAAGCCCAAGATTAAGTCACTATAGCAACAAGTTTTACAGAGATGTTGCCAGTAAATATTATGGTAATTGGTTACTGAAATCTAGGGTAAGTCATTATTCATGGTCTCAGTATCAAATATAATGAAGAAACATATTTAATGGTGGCTTGCCTTGACCAGTGCTTGGAAGTTTCTGCAGGTAGCTGACAGCATTTTAAAGCACATAATTAAATAAGAGCAACAGAGATCCGTTATATAGTGAAAAGGCACAATATGACTGAAGTTATAATGGCAGTCCAAGATATTTTTGGGGGCTTAAAGTGGAAACCTTTCCAAGCAAGAGGACAAGAGATATCCTGGAGGTTTAAAATAGTTTTTTCTAAGAAGACAGAGATCATAATAAGAAAATCAATTATGTAAGCTGGATGAGTTTGTCCGCTGAAACACTAAGGTTACATATTACCTTACTCTCTGCCTCACCAGTTTTACTTAGAACTCACACAGCAAAGGATTGGAGAGAAAATCTGCAATTCTTGATAAATCCGTTTAATAAATATTTTCATCCTTTTCACCATTCCTTCTTTATATTTTTTTCCTTCTTCCTCTTCCTCCCTTCCTCTCTTGAGACACAACATCTCTCACTTTAAAAATATTCCTATTGCTAGTAACAAGAAACTTGTACATGATCAACTGCAACTTCTAGAGAATAACTTTCAATTAGGGTGAAAATAAAGAAACATTTTAAATTATTCTGATATTACTGGATTTGCTATTCTCCCTAAGTTTCCAACTAATTTTCAATCAAGTATGTAATTTCATTTATCTCAGAAATTATTTCTGAAATATTTTCCCGAGGTAACTCTGACTGTTTGACAGAAAAATTTGGATCAGAGATTGCCTTTTAATTGGCATTCTTTGCAAGAGAAATACTTTATTTCACTTCATACTAATACAAGCTTAATAATGGAAAGGTGCTTTTGCTTTACTGCCGTGATGATAGAGAACTGAAACTGGTATTGCCAAACAAACCTATCAGGATAGCTTGAGAAAGCCTCACAGAAACTGTGAAATATAGGAAACTGAAATACAAGCAAACTAATGCATTCTGGGTTATTTTGCTTTGTCTCTTAATTTCTGAAACATAACAGTGCACACATGTTACTAAATCAAAATTTTCCTTGCTATAACAATCATGAAATCATGGACTGCTCTGGGTTGGAAGAAAGCTTAGAGATCATCTGGCTCCAACCCCTATGCAGAGGACACCTACTAGTCCAGATTGCTCCAAACCCCATCCAACCCATCTTTGAACCTTTGCTAGGATGGGACTACCTCTCTGGGAAACCTGTACCAGTGTTTCATCAGCCTCATTGTAAAAAATTTCTTCCCTATATCTAATCTAAATTTACCCTCCTTTGGTTTACAAACATTATGCCTTGTCCTATTGCTACAGGCCATGCTAAGGAAGTCTGTCCCTGCCTTTCTTATAGACCCCTTTTTAGGTACTGGAAGGTGATGTAATTCTTCCTGGAGCATTCTCTTCTCAAGTCTGAACAGCCCCAACTCTCTCAGTTTCACAGGAGAAGTGGTCCATCCGCTGATCATCTTCGTGGCTTCCTCTGGACTTGCTCCAACAGGTCCAAAGGATGGGCATCCCAGAGCTGGATGCAGTGCTCTAGGTGGAGTACAAGGAGACTGGAGTAAAGGGGTAGAATCCCCTCCCTTCACCTGCTGGCCAGGATTCTCTTGATGCAGGTTGGCTTTCCGGGTTGCAAGTGCACATTGCTGGGTCATGTTGAGCTCCACATCCACCAGCACTTCCAAATCCTTCTCCTCAGGGCTGCCCTCAGTCCGTTCTCTGCCCAGACTGGCACTTGTGCTTGGGATTGCCCCAGCTCAGCTGTTGGATCTCGCCCTTGGTCTTGTTGAACTTCATGAGGTTCACACAGACATAGGTCTCCAGTCTGTCAAGATTCCTCTGGATGACATCACTTCCTTCAGCCTCTTGACTCCACCACACATCTTGGTGTTGCTAGCAAGCCGACTGAGGTCTCCACTCCTCATGTTGCAAGAAAAGATGTTAAACAGACCCAGTCCCAATACAAACCCCTGAGGATCACCATTTGTCACTAGTTTCCACTTGGACCTTGAGATGTTGACTATCCAGCCAATTCCTTTTCCTCAGGTGGTCCATCTGTCAAATCCGTGTCTCCACTTTAGAGACAAGGATGTCGTGCAGGACAGTGTCAAATGCTTTTCATAAGTCCAGGTGGATGATATCAGTTACTTTTCCTTTATTCACCAACACTGTAACCTCCTCATAGGAGGCCACCACTTTTTTCAGGCATGATTTGCCCTTAGTGAAGCCATGTTGGCTGTCATCAATCACCTCCTCATTTCCTGTGTGTCTTAGCATAATTTCTAGGAGGATCTGCCCCATGAGCTTATCAGCCACTGAGATGAGACTGACTGGCCTGCAGTTTCCCAAGTCTTCTTTTTTTCTTTATGAAAAGATGGGGTATATTTCCCCTTTTCTAGTCAGTGGGAGTTTCATCAAATTGCCAGTTTGATGTTTCAGTTTCCTGTTTTCAAACAGGATGGATAGTGGCTTAATCCCTTCATCTGCCAGTTCATTCAGGATCTGTGGATGCATCTGATCAGATCCCATGGACTTTTGCACCTTCATATTTCTTAGATGGTCTTGAATATGGTCATCTTCTATGGTGGGAGAATGGGACTTCTGTTCTTCATTCTCCCGGAATCAATCTTGATTGAATCCTGAAAAGAAAAGAAGTTTTTGTTCTACTGTGGAAAATCCTTTAGCCCAGCTGGACAAACAAAATGCCCTTCATATCTCCTCTTGCTCATCAACAACAGCTTTTCTGTTTTGGTGGGTTTGGGAATGAGATTTCATTTTGTAATACAAAAGTTGAGGGATAGAAATAACTTTGAGATGTTTGCACATGGCCAGCTCTTCTCACTTTATATTGGAACTTCCCCTTCAGTGCTTACACAGATATGTCAAAGTTGGAAATAAAAAACTGGGTTGTTCTGTACTGTGTAAAAGGGGTTTGTGCTGAATATGGTCTTGTGCTTCAGAGCCAAGCAGCAAAAAATCCTACCAAGTGAAGAATTATTAACCTGCCTCATGGGAAATTTTCTTCTTCTAGTAGCTGAGCTTACTTTCATCTCTGCAGTATGAGTATAGATGACAGCGGGTGTACATGCTGTGAAAAAACTTATGCCTGAACAGAAACAGAGCCACAGGTCAGAATACAGAAAAAAAAGTCAAAAGTCAAAAACAACCCTGCCTTCTTTTTTTTTCTTTTTCTTTTTCATTTGATTATACTATGATTGAAAAAAAATACTTTATCCTTTTTCATTTATGAGCTCCACTTCATAAAACTTATGCTTCCTTATGTCTGTGTACAGGAATTTTTTTTTCTTTTTTTTTTTCTTTTTTTTTTTCTTTTTTCTTTTCTGGGTTAAAACAGTTGGTCAGTGAATGTACATTGGCATATATTATTTTTAAAAAAAACTTTTTTGCAAACAACAGTGTCTGGTGGTGATGTAATCACAATTCAAGTCGTATTTGGGGTGGATATTTTTGTAGGATTTATAATCTGGTCTTGTTTCCGTCAACAGAGATTGATCTTGACTAGCATACAATTGTTTTTTACTTCAGTGATTGTTGAATTAATGAGTACCTTCAACATAAATGCCTCTTCCCTTTTTTATTTTCCTTTTGATCTATAACACCAAAACTTGAAGTCATATACTGGTTTAGGCATAAAAATCAGGATATCTGTGATGCACCTTGGTAGTACATTGAAGACCACTTTCTACTTATGTGTGTCAAGACCTACTCTTGTTGAAAGACTGTAGCATGAGAGCTTGGCCTGCAGAGCTTCCTCAAACACAACATCTCTTGCTAGGCTGAGATGACAAGCATAGGACTGAGCTGTAAAGAAGAGGATTTTAGAGCATGCAAAAGTCCAAGCTGAAGAATTACCAGTACAGGATACTCCTTAATCCCTTGTCCGGTTACCCAGAGAACAGCCTCTAAAGACAAAAATCTTGCACAGCACCTGCACTGCATTTTGTGGCTGCATGACATAGTATAGCAAATATGTGAGTTTAACATGCTTCTTGTCTTGGCAGAACTGCAGTTACTCCGTGGTTATTCCTAAACCAGTACATGAGCAGGCAGCAGAGCCAGGAGAGACACAGGGGTGGAACGGGGAGCTCAGGCAGGGCTGCAGGGGCAAGTGACTTCAGGGAAAAGCCATCATCCTGCAGCCAGGGTGGACCTTTCTCCTGCTGCCTGCAGCCCCATACCACAGATGTGAGGAAGATATGAATTACTGGGGCTGGAGCTGTGGTTACAGCTTATACCACAGCTCATCTAATGCCTGATACTGGTTAAGTAGCAGCCACTTGGTCGTGTGTCTAGGCTGTAATTGGTGTGGCTTTGTCTACTGTAGTGCTATCTGATCTGCTAAGGGAGATGACAAATATATGGATTTATTTAATTTCTTCATTTACATTTACGATAATTTAAAAAGACGCCTTTCCAAGGCGTCTAGCCTCCCCCCAAACATTTTTAATAATTCTGTAAAATAAAAGCACCATTAAAGTAATCATTTCCAAATGCACTGAATCAGCCAGCTGCCTTCTGAAACTCCTTCCCACTCCTTTATCATTGTGGGAAGCCTGCAATCATCCCTCTCCAAAATCTCTATCAGAAAAATGTCTGGGCAGAGTGATGCTACATAGCAAGGCTGTAAAATGTCTTCATGGAAGGCACAAATCTTTTTTCAGAGCCCAGCCAGATAGCATGAATTTATGTCATTTTCAACCTGTAATCTAGAGCTGTCTTTGAGCTGGGTGCCAAAAAACAAGTTTCCATATGTACTGTTGTCTCTCTTTTTCACTTAATGGTTGTTTCTACGAGGAGTTTTACTCCAGGCAACAATGAATCAGTTTCCCTAAATTCCCTCACTCCACTACAAATGGCCAATTTGCATTGGGTACTGCTCAGCTCACCACTGGCATGATATAACAACATTCTTCCCACAGATCTCAGAGTTGGAATGCCTTGATTCTACCACGTTTTTGTTGCAGTGTCCCCAGTACCACTGGTGTTCTTGCAAAGGTCTCATATGAGCCTTTTCTTGTGCAAATTTTGTTCCAATTACACCAGATATTGTAATAGAGATAATAACTTCAAAATGAGCAATTCTCAGTTTCTGTCTCTGTGTATAGTCCTGTAGAAGTGCCATCCCTGAAGTCAAACTGTTCTGAAATACCAGAGGATTGGTAGAGCTCATTCTAACAGAAAGTATTACATATTACTCATTAATTGAAAGCTGAAAATGGAAATTATATCTGTCTATAAACATGTATGAATGGAAAACCTAACCATAAACAATAATATTGAGATTAAAAAATAGGTTAAAATTGGGAAAGAATTCAGCCTGATTGCTTCTGGGCAGCAGAAGAGTTAGTGGATAGTCTCTCAGGAACCATGGGAGAAAAATACCCTATAACTTTTAGATGACGAGCTTAGAAAAATTTGTGCTATAGGAGGGGACCTGACTGTGATCCCCCCAACCAGATCTTACTGCAGCCTTATTACAGAGACAAAATTCTAAAATATGAATTTTGAATAAACTATATTTATGTGTGAAATGCATCCATGTTAGCACTTGGCATTATTGCTTATAATATCATATTGTGTGATGGTTCTAAATGCAATAACCACTTGTACCTACGACGAGGTCTGCATTGCCAGAAGAGTTTCCAAGTGAAGCTCCTCGGATTTCCCTGTCTTGGCAGATCCCCTTGATCTCAGAAGTGCTCTTCAGAGGTTCCTCCATCCACTGCAAGTCACTCTCTGAATAGCAGCGAAAGGTGTGCAGATTGAACGAGTTTACTGAATGAAGATGTACAATAACTTTAATTAATCAAAAGGTACAAAAATTATTTAACAGGTTCCCTAAGAAGCTGTTGAAGTGAAGTGGGTCCTGCTTTGGGTCAGAGAGGAAGAGCAGGTTTTTTATAGCAGTTTCTTCCCATCTCAGTTACTCTGCTCCAACTTTGTGAGCATTGAAATATCTTTCAGTAAGCCATGATCTCACTCAAGTTGCATCAGTCCTGCCATGTTTGGGGCCTAGCAGAATAGCAAGACAGAGAAATATTGTGCCAAGAGAAAAAAAAAATTGTAATTTACTAAATAGGAAATCATCTTTCCTCCTGAAAACCACAGTGCTAAAAAAGGAAAATGTTTCTTTTTCTAATAGCTTTGTGATTATGTTATATAGAGGTAATAAAATCCCAACATGCAGAGAAAAAATCTTTCTTTTTCAGAAAGCAGCAAATTTTCGTAACCCAAAGTAATTCAAAAAACACAAGCATTTCCTTCAATCTTTCTCCTCAGCAGGGAACAGAGTTCCTAGGGAGGGGTAATGAAGCTCAGCTGGGCTTTGGAGAAGGTCTATAATAAACTGTCCCTACGTTACACATTTCTCAAGCTTTTATACTACTGGATTGAAGAATAAATAATTCTGTCATGTAGACATCAAGCCTGAAGAGACAAGCATGAAAAAGGATCACTTTTAAGTGATTCTCTTCTCTGTGTTTCCTCAAACATGATTCTCACCTGTGCCAAGAAAGAATAAAATTTAACTTTTCTAATTTAAAGACAGACATATACTGAGGGACGGTAGGGAGTTAGGTTAATATGTATTAGTGTTTTTCTACTTCATGCAAGAAAAACATTTAACAATGAGAAGAAAAAATAATATTTCTCTCACCTCCTCAGTTTTTCTTTGGTTCTAGTTACTTCATAGTTCAACTTGGGAATAGCTTTCCCCCACTATCTCTTTCCTGCAAACAGGATCCTATAGAATTGATCTCTTCATTTTTTCATGTTTTGAATTACCTTTGCTGACTATCAAATAATAATTTAACTCAAATTGAAGTTTCCTGATCTACCAAAGCTATTTTTTCTCTTATCTCCACCAGAACTGCACCCACAGGTGCACAATATGCATCACAAAATTTTCTCACAACAACAACAATCTTATTATGAGTGTTGTACATTCACTTCTATTTTCAGCCTACCTTTATGACTGAGTTACACACACAGAACTGGATGTAACTGTATCACCTGTCTCCTCAATCTGCTTCTTCATGTCCCAATAACACTTTACTTTTAAATTCCCCTGGAGATAAAAACTATGTGCTTGATGGGAGTCTTAACAAAAAAGGTTGGTTTTGTCACAGAATTACGTGATGGTCTCTTTTTTTTCTTTCTCCTTTCACGCCTGAGGGGGTTCCTCAGTGTCTAATCCTGTACTAATGCAGCAGCTCCAAGTTTGTTGGTTTGCACACAGATGGTCACACAAGTGCCAAGTGCATTATTCAATGTTACATTGTGCAGTCAGTTTACTGTCAACACTTCGAATATCACATTTGGCACCGATAGGGTCTGAAGTGAGTCAATATATTGTTGCTAAGCTTTTATGCCCTAAATATTTTGGAATTTATTTGAGGTACTCTGCAGTTTCCTTATTCTTCTCTATGTGTTCAAGATAGGGGCTACTCAGTTAAAGGGCAAGAGTCAGTCATTAAAAGAAAACTGGGTGATGTGGAAAAAATGCTTATAAGAGGAGTTAAGTGGTGGAATAACTTGACCAGAGAGACAATGGAATCTCCAACTCTGGAGACTTCAAAAGCCTAATAGAATAAGACTTAGAAATGTGGTCTGAGAACTTAGCATGTTTTTTGAGCAGGAAGTTGGATTCTTGGCCTCTAGAGCTCCCTATAACATTGATTTTTTCTATGATTCTATGGTAGAGCTTCTTTATGCTATTAAGCTGCTGCAAGCATGTTTTTTGGGAAGCGGACAGGGTTCTTGAGTTTTCTTTCTTGTCATCTCAGAGCTTGGGTTTACAAGCCTTCCAGGCATGTTGCAATGACTATTTCTTCTCACAGACTTTTAATGCCTCAGCAATTATGCAAAGGTGCTGTGGTTTGAAGAAGGATTTAGATGAAGGTTTACGACACCATCAGGTAGCACTTCTAAGAGAAGATATTCAAAAGCACTCAGTATTGGCCTAAATAGTTCCACTGACATCATCGGGTATTTAACCATGGATGTGAATGGCAGCAGTGTTAGGGCAAAGCCTCGTGCTTTAGAAAATCCTATGTTTTGGGATAGTCTATGATTTCAAAACACCATAATTAGAAACTTAATGAATCAAAGTATCATAATGAACATTGTGGATTTCCTAGCTAAATGTGTTAAGTTTTAGGAAGTGTCTCTACCTTCCTACAGCCACCAAAAAAAAAAATAATAAAGCAAAACAATAAATAGTTCTCCGAAGTCCTCTTTCCAAAAAACACATGAAGAGAAAATGAAACGGGTACAAAAATATTAGAGCTACAAAGAAAAAAAAAAAAAAAGACCTGCAAAAAAAATTATAATTTTATACTTTTGGTAAAAATACAGAATAATTTGAATAATTTTTCAAAATGACAGCTGTTTTACAAATGAATCACTAAAATATTTTTTGTTCAGTCAAACAATATTTTAGAAATTGTGGTACATAGAAAGGATATCCCTTGCTGTGCAGAGAAACATAATATGTGCTCCATGGAGTAGGAAACTTTAATGATATATGCAGTTTTGTTATTAAAAGTGAGTTATATATTTTGCTGTACAGTGGAAAATTGTGACCCAGTATAACATATCTTCACATTGTTTATAACTTGAGGAAAATCAACATTCTAGGTTCTCAGTTCGCACAGTAGGAATTACATTTATTTTGGCCAAATGTAATTTATATAACTGCAAGGAACAATAAAACATGAACTTTATAGTGTTTTCTTACCTAAAAATAATATAGAGCTTGTAAAAGTGAAGAGATTATTATTGTAAAGAAAAAGACAGTAACTTAAAAGCTGAAACTCATTTTAAAGCTATGTAAAACTTATCCCAGCTCAAGTATTAAGGCACCTGTATCCTCATTTTCATTTATGCACAGTTATCTCTGAAAGTAGTTTTCTCAGTAATGGCAATCATTGCTGAAGAAAAAAGCTTAGTATCCCAATGTATATTTTCTTAGTCATCAATACATTGAATTTGCTGGAGTCCTAAGGGACTTTTCAGTGATTCGTATCCTCCAGGCTCCTCTCCTTTCCCATCCCATCCCATCCCATCCCATCCCATCCCATCCCATCCCATCCCATCCCATCCCATCCCATCCCATCCCATCCCATCCCATCCCATCCCATCCT
>VXBB01016739.1:190728-295768 GCA_013399915.1 Illadopsis cleaveri
TCACAAAACTTAGGCACGTCTCAAGCGAAACAGGAGTTTTGTGAGTATCTTCACATGGTGGTAGCAAAAATACAGGAGGAGCAAGGTTAAGAGACATCTAAGTGGCTTCACATGAAGCAAGAAAGCAGAAGCAGTTGCTCACTTTTTTGGCTTTCTCAGGCCTAGTTGGTCAGACTAAATGTCAAAAGTTAGGCAACGTAAGATGTTCTTGTGACCTGAAAATAGTTGTTGTTAATGTATTGTAGTATTGGCATGGATGACTTAGTAAAGTTGAATTTTAGATAAATGATATTTGTATTACAAATAAAAATGTCAACAAAAACAAGAGACAAATATGTGAATATATACAGAGACTCACTCTAGAGAATTTATGAGAACAGATAAACGATGTAAAAAGGGGAGGAAACACAGTGTAGATTAAGTGCCTTGCCAGAAACTTCAGGGGAAAACATCTGTAGGGGGAAAAGTTCTGCAGAACTGGGAACTGACCCCATATCCCTTGAGTTCTGGCCTAGCACCTTCACTGCAGTGTTGTGTACACAGGGGTAAAGGCCATGTACAGCTCTGACTTTTGGCAGTTAAAATATGTGTAAAATCCTGGCCCAGTTAAAGTCAAGAGGGATTTTACCCCTGACAGCAGTGAAGTTAGAGGCCCTCTGACCCAGAGGAGTCAGAGGTGTCAAAGAGGTGTTGAATCTTGCTGTTGGTGGCCACCACTGTCTCCTGACAGGCAGTTCACATGCCCTTAAAGGCTACCAGTGTCCTAAAGTATTAGACTGGGTTAAAGACACAGTGGCCGTGTTCCTTCAATTCTCTTGGCCTTCACTGAGGACATAAAGAAAAAAATAAAAGTTTTACAGGAAGCCCATTTCAATTACAGAGAAAGAGCATATAAGGCTCTTCAAAGAAAATATAAAGATGAATTACTTTTGTTCTTGAGGTTCACTGCATAAAACTCTTTTCTTGGCCATGCACAGTGACCTCAACATTCAGCTAGGCTGTTATGGATGCCATTTCAGCTCTTTAGTCTTTTGGACATCTGAACCCATGGCTCTTGTCTTCCATCAAAAGACTCAAAGTAAGGAGGCTGAAAAGGGTGGAAATGAATCTGTGAAAGGAGTTCTCTCATTTTCTGTTTCTTGAGCTCTTCATACAAATGGTCATTGGGAAAAAAAGATAATATAGGCTGATACACAGTCACTTAATTTAATGATTTGAGGACCCACCTTATTTCCTGTGTTGATGCCAAGGATGTGTCTATATTTAATTCACTCCTTTAGGCCATTTGGCTTTAAGATCTCCCTTTAACATTATTAAATCCCTAATCATTAAACTCAGAGTCATGCTTATGCCTCATCGTCCTCACTGAACTTTGAACTGTCTTCAAGTATCAGAAATACTTTAAACTAGGGAGAGTGCAGAATTATGGATGAGCAACTTCTGGAATTCCCCAAACATACCATTTCTCAAAAGAAAAAGCCTGGTTAAGAGCTTTAAAATTTGTTTAGAGGAAACAGCTCATGCCAACACAGAGCTCATGATTCAGTTTTTAAGTTTATTCAGAACAACTAAACTTTCATCTGATGAAGTCAGTGGCTCACAGTATGTGCAAAGCATGCCGGTGGCCTTCAAAGCTGTGGTCACTTGGCAAGCTGATCTGGTCCCTGCAGGACAGCCTCATTCTCACATCAAAGCAAGAATTTATTTTAATTTTTTTTTTTTTTTTTTTTTTTTTTTTTTTAGAACTTTCCCGACATTTCTGCAGGAATTTTTCTGACCTAAACATAGGCAGGACTTGCCTCTTAAATAAATATGTGCATTAAATACTGAATTAGAAGGTAGTTACTGATAACAAATTGAAGTAGCTGACCCATATTTTCAGGCTTTCATGATCATTTGCTGAGATGGTCACAGGTGACAATTTGACCATGACTTTACAACCAGGTCAAGACTTTTATACACACATGTTCATTGTTGGTTTCAGTCTTAGCTCGCTTCCTGAGTTGGAAGATCCAAATTATCCTTTTTAATTGTACCACAGGTAACTTTAAGAAGTTTACACTCAGATTGCTCATTAATGAACTACTTTTACAATCTGTAAACCATGCTAACTATTGCTACCTGCAAAAATAGCTCATATATGAATTCTATGACAGATTAGTAAATCCACATACTTTCTTAGAATAATTCTTCTAAACTTGGACACACATAGATAAGAGGCATTGGGGTAACATAAGAGGAAAACAATATTTTGGTTCTACTACTGTTCAATAGAGACAATTGAGCTGGACTTGAAAGAAGTGCTTCTCGTGTTAAAAGAACTGTGTAAGGAGTTGTTGAGCTCTAGTTCTAATTTATCTGAACTCGGCAGTCACTGATTTAATTTTGAAATATTTTGTTTGAAAATAGTAGTATAAAAACAGCTGCAGCTACATGCACAAAAACTCACCCTGTGTTTAAAGTCTAATTCTTACCGTGCATTGAGAAGGCATCTGTATTTAGACAGCCAGCTAAATACTGACAGCTGTTTTTCCCAGTTTTTTGTGGACTGACAGAGAGCAAGATAGTGAAATTCTTGACAATGATACAATAAACAAGAAACAGAATCTTCAGATCGTGCAAATCTTAAATTCATAAATTATCAATCCTAAAGGAATCCTAAATATCGGTCAGATAGTAAAAATCAAAGGAAAATGCCAAGGTTTTAAATCTGAATAAAAAAAGACTTTCTGGTTATATAATGGAAGGAAAAAGCTGTAAATACAGGGACTGGTAAAGAAAAGCATAGAAGCCCAGAAGCCAAACCAATTCTCTCACTTAACAAAAAAAGGCCAAACATGTCTGTTAGAAAACACAAGTGATCAGTGTCATACTGCTCTGAAAGATTTTATCATTTTTCATTTCCTAAAATCCTGTTGAGGTAATGGCTCAATGCTTGCTTGAGGATAGTAATGTCACTTTTTGAATTGTTAGACCTAGTTTGGAAGTGCAAAAGTTTTCTTGTATAGATGCTCTGTTCTTGCCAGTCTGAATCAGCTCTGTTTAACTGTGGAGCTCAAAATGGTGTTGTTCCATGAAATCAAAGTTTCCTTCTCTATCCCTTAGGAAGACAGCTTCACTGGCAGTGAGAGAAACAAAAAAAACACCAAAAATTAATTCAAGGGAGGCAAAACTGAACATGTATTTAGTCTTAACGCTTCCCTGGAACTTACAATATCGTAAAATAGGAAAGCTTAACATTTATTGTTGTGAATGCCCAAGTGGATCAAACTGGAAACAGTCACTGGATATTGAACTCCAAGTAAGTATAGCTTGACTGCCAAATCTAATGACCCTACACCAACTCGCAGTTAAGACCATAAAGTTTTATTTTATCTTGTATTTTGGCCACAAACAGTCTTCATTAGCAAAGGCATGGAAATAAAAATGTGGCTGTAAAACTTTGGAATGAAACATGAAATTTAAGTATAAAAACAAAGATAAATGTAGTAAATACTGCTGTAAATGATGCCAGTTTTCCTGATTACCTAATCCTATGTAGTATATTATTAATTAATAGCCAAACAATTAGAGATGAGAGCTGTGGCAGAAGAAAAGCACAGAGTTAGCAGAGAAATATAAATCTCCTGTTGCATATCAGGCAGAAAAGGGGTAAATATGTGCAGCTGCATGTACTTCAAAGGCATGTCAGCTGCATGCTTATTCAGGGAACAAGAGGCCCATAAAGCAATGTTTCCATAGTTTTACAGAGCTCAACCACCTCGCAGTTACTGATCTCAGGTTCCAGAGAGAGCAGTTACAGACAGGGCTAACCTGTGCTGGGTCCTGGGCTCAGTCTGTGCTTGAGTGCTCCCCTGACTTTCCTCCGAGGACACATTTCATCATAGATGTGCAAGTTCTGCACCTGAGTGGAAGAAATTTCCCGCTAGAAATATTACTTGTGTGCAGAGAAATTGTGGATGTCCCATTCCTGGCAGTGCTCAAGGCTGGGTTGCAAGGGGCTCTAAGTGACTTGGTCTAATGGAAATTGTCCCTGCCCACGGCAGAGGGGTTGAGACTGGGTGAATTTTGGATCCCTACTGACCCAAACCATCCTGTGACTCTCTGATTTGATAGTTGTTGTGGAGATGATCAGGCCAGTGCCCTGCAGGGTTTTGTTCTGTCATTCTAAACTGTGGTGCTACAAGTGGAAGTGTGAGAGGAAACCTGGGCTCCCTCCTGTTCCCATATCACAGGAGCAATGAGTAGGACTCATCTCACCTTTAGACATCAGTGGTTCAGATATGTACCTCTGGGCTGGTCATCCAGCTCCCTTTGTAGCCAGCAGAGAGAAGTGGCCACCACTGGCAGTGTGTGCTATTCTGAATGCCATGTTGGGATGAGGTGAACTCCTCTGTTTTCCCTTTTCCTTTCCCTCCAACCCAGTCTTCATTAAACAACCAAACCTCCCTCCCCCTTCCCCCACCTCTGCCAACAGAACAAGGAACAGAACACAAGAGAAGGAATATTATGAATAAACTTTTATGTGAAATTTTACTTTGGTGTTACCCAGCTTTAATAACGCAACATGCAGAGATGTGAGAACCTGAAACAAACAAGGTTTGATGCAAATCTTTTTTGTATTATGTAAGGAACATTACATGATTTTTTAAAGACATAAAGTATTTCCAAGTAAAATATTTTAAAACTTTCTCATTTTTAAGGAAGCTTTTTGGTAGCAAAAAGAAATGGAAAAATATTGCCATTCTCATAAGTCCCCTTCTTAATGCAATTTCAGTACATTACACTTCAAAAAAAGCAAAAAGTGAGGAAAATCCCATTCCAACATTTTTGACAATTATTTCTTTTGGAAATTCTTGAAAAGAAAAACAGAAACAGCTGCAATATGTCTTCCAATCACTTTAACTTATGCTGTTTTGATGAAATTAATTTGTGCCTAAATATTGACGATAGGTCAGATCATTCATAGACATAGACATCCTTATTCTCCTTCTTTGTATATATTGCAGACCTTCTCTGCCCTTTCCGGGATCAGTACAACAAGATGTGGGAATATGATCTTACACAATCACTTTTTTTCTACTTCAGTCTCAGATAATTTTCCAAATTTTTTTCACTGTTCAATGCATTTTAACATCTACTAAGGTAAAAGTGGATATTGGCAGAATTAACTTCAAGATCTTCAAAGGAGCTTGTCTAGAGCATGATGTGGCATAAGTGAAGTTGAGGTTGTAACAATAGCTGATAATCAGTACCTCAGTACCTGCAACACAACTATTTTAACTGATTCAGATATTTTACCAACTATACATGAATTTAGCTCTTCTTTTCCAAAGGAAATGTAATTATATTAAGTTTTTGAGAGGTCTGTTTGTTGGTTTGGGTTTCTTTTGTTGTTGTTGTTGCAAAGATACTAAATAAAAGTTGCAATAAATGTATTAATTAGTATGACAGAAAACATCTATTCATCCCAAATTTGTACCAATTTATGCTAGTAAATTATTACAAAGGTAGTTTAGAAAGCTAAAAGGCTGATGCAGAAGTGTCAAATAAGTGGTTACAGTTAGAGTGAATGGAGCCAATGCATTATTATACGTCAGTCTGGCAATCTTCAGAATTAGTATTTTCATAAAGATGCTATTGTGATGGATGTTTTCCACTGAGAAAAAGCATTGGAAAAAAAAAAGAAGTTATAAACCTTTTTTCTAGATATTTTTTGTGGTTTGAATTATCTACCATTCTTAAAAGAAGCACAAAAACAACAATAAGCAAAAGTGAAGGAGATGAAAAAAAAAAACCACTCTAGGTAGTTTCTTTTTTTTTCCTTGGAACCTGATTTTGGTTTCCTATCCCCATTTTTCCCTTATTCAGTTGACAAAACTTCAAACCTGTGAATGATTATCTGTATTTTTTAGTCTGAAAGCATGAAGAACTTTTAAATTTTAATACCTTAGGAAATAAATATTTTTTGTACACTTTGTCAAAACAAAATGAAGAAATCAAAAAATGGTGGATTTTTTTATTTTTTTTACTATTTTCTGTGTTCTTTCCTTTCTCTAATTATTCCACTGGAAGAAAAAATGATAGGAAGATGTAGAACTACAAAAATGCATAGGTGAGTGGATTGGCAAGAAGTAATGTAGGAAAGCAGAAAGCCATGAAGAAAGGTTTGATTTTTAAACTAAGGAATTTTGAAATTTCCATATTTCAGTTTTTCTAAAAATAAAAATCTTTCTAACCATATCAGTTTCTAACACCTATACAGAGTTTGATTATTGTTTTTTCTGAGGTCAAGTATCTGGCCTAAATTTAGCTCTTTCTCACTCGCTGTCGAAACTTCTGTACATACATAAATGTGTGTATGTGTGTGCATTTGAACCAACTGTAGAGCACTAGTGGATTTACAGTACTTTTATAATTAAGTCCATGCTCCTGCATGTTAAGAAATCACCCTATTAAGTGTTTCCATGCAAGCAGTAGGTGGGCTTAGAGTTTATATTTTCTTCCTTATTTAAAATGTATATATTAATGTTTGAAAATTCCCACTCGGTGTACGTAGTGCATTGAGACCAAAGCCAAGAGCATAAAACCACTGCCAACACAAACTGAATATGTAAAACAGGTTCTCTTAATTCTACATCAAAGTTTCCTACTGCTTCGTAAAAGAAATCTACAACAATAGCAGGAAATTGTAACAAATATGTGATGGGAGATGGGGTAGCTTATAAACCTAATCTCATTCTTGTTTAAATTAATAAATATTGTAGTAGTTTAGGGGCACTTGTGCATGATTAGTCATATGTTTCAGAACAGAGCAGCCTTACTCCCAAGAACAGAAGGGAAAAGTGAGGCCCACCTGAGGGGGAACAAGTGGGGCAATTTGTCCCAGCTGCCTCCTTGGTCATAGGAAGGAGGGGTCATTGGGCAGCAGGGCATTTCCCAGATGACACCAGTTTTTGCCATATATTGGCTAAATTCAATGAGTCCCAAAGAAACATCAAGTTTGTTGTGAAAATGTCTGAAGTCTGAGGCTGTTCAGACCTTGACTGTCCCATGGCTGAGTTTCATGGTGCAAATGTCCATATCCAAGACTTCCAGGCATGCATTGATCCCTGATGAACAGCCCTGCAATACTTTAGCTTATATGTAAACCCTTGTACAGTAGTTCCAGGACATCGCATTAATAAAAGTAATGTTACACTTTCAGAAATTTTGAACAAACAAAGCAATTTTCTCAAAACATACCTACACATTATTTGTAGGTTGGACTCAAAAAAAGGACACAAAATGTGCTGAGACAGGAATAGACTACAACAAAGGCAGGATTTGACATTTAAAGTCAGCAAAAATGCAGAAGTGAAACTCTGAGGAAATGTTGGCCTGCCTATGGTTGATGTTGGTGCTGGATGGTACTGCCTGACTTTTCCATGATGCCAAGTAAGCTTCACTATATCGTGTGGTGTGAGCATTACCCTTAAACTTTTTGGACGGAGTGAAATACTCTTGAAATACACTTCTCTCTTGTGTTTCCACTTGTTGGATGGGAACCTCATGTTGACACTCTCCCTCTCTCTCTACTCACAGGCTTACAGGTTATTTGTACACTAATGAACTAGATGCTGACAGGCATCACTCCCAGGCACTGGCGCATAAACATCTGTACTGTTACAGTGTGAAGTGCCCTTGGCATGTTTATGCACTTTCCAACTAGTATTCTCTCAAACAATGTCCAAACATGGTTCAGAAGTTGGCACAATCCAGGGGCCATTCCCAGTAGGGAATGAGCACATGAGCACTGCTGGCTCATGCCCAACCTGCTGTCTGTCAAGACCTCCAAGCCTTTTTTCTGCAAAGTTGCTTTCTGTCCAATTGGCCCTCAGCCTGCACTGTTGCATGGTCTGAACTCATCCCAAATGCAGGATTTTCCATTTGCCTATTTTGAAATTCTTGAGGGTCTAGTTCAGAGCATTCTCTGTTGAAGTGCTTCTGACTGACAGGTCTGCTCCTCCCAATTTAATATAGACTGTAAATTACCTAAAGATGTGCCCCATCACAGTGATCAGCTCAATAACTAAAGCATTAAAAATTTCTGGGCCCAGTATAAATCACTGTGGGACACCACTAGTAGCCACCACCAGCTGGACTTCGTTCCACTAATCACAACCCCTTGAGCAGTGGTACAACCAATCTTTCACCTACATGATCTCCATTTACACCATCCATCTTTCACTGGTTTGGTTATTGTGATGCTCTGGAAGTCTGTGTCAAAATCACTCCTGGATTCAAGCTAAACAACATTCATTTTTCTTTGTCCACAAAGCCACCAACGGCAATTTGGGCAGTCAAATGTAATTTCACCTTCAATAAGTTCCCACTATTGCTGTTCTTCTGTGCTGTTAGAACAAAAATATCACCAAATATCCCAGCTCTAAAGAGAGGAACAAAAGTGAAGAAGGAGGGTGGTAGAGCCACATGTCCAAACACCAGATAGAGGAGAGGACTGGGTCAAGAAGAGCAAAGAGATGCAAAAATGTAGTGTCAAGAGAAGTATGAGAAATACAGCCACAAGTAGAATCATAGAACTTTGGGTTGGGAAAGACCCCTAAGATCGTTGAGTCTGGCTGTAAACCTGAATCTGCCATAACCACCTCTAAACCATGTCACTAAGCATCACATCTACATACCTTATAAATACCTCCAGGGCTGGTGAGTCCACCACTTCCCTGGGCAAGCTGTTCCAATACTTGACAATCCTTTCAATGAAGAATTCTTTCTTAATATCCAAACTAGATGTTTCCTGGTGCAAGTTGAGTAGATTTCCTCTTGTCCTACCACTTGGCAGAAGATGCTGACCCCATCCCATTACACCCCCCTTTCAGGGAGTTGTAGAGACCAGTAAAATCTAATCTGAGGGACCTTTTCTCCAGACTGAACAATCCCAAGTCTCTCAGCCTCTCCTCACAGGACTCGTTCTCTCAATGTAAGTAGCTGCATTATCATTTCATACAGTGTAAAATTATAACCATAGCACTGCAGTGGTGTAGCTATGTCCTCTACCAAGAGCTCAGAAACACAGAACATCATGGTATCTCTGACTTCCATTGTAGCCTGTGCAGCTGAGACAGAAGTCCTGGTCACTGATTGAGACTCTGGTGATTGTAGTGATTATAGTGCCAGGTCTTGCACAGAGAATTCCATGAATACAAAAATTCCAGTAACTCAATTCCATTGGCTTTTGGTGGAGGCAAGAGACTCTGTGGGTATGGTTTCATGTAGTATTAGAGTATGAGTATTCTTGAGAGAAAAGCAAAAGGGAACTATTGAGATAAGAAATCCTTTTTAATGGAATTTAATTGTTACAGTAAGCATAAAAGTGTCACACATACAGGCATGACTTGCAAGCACAAATCTGATCTATACACGTAATTTAGGCACATAAGGATCCAAGACTTACTGCTTTTCACTGGGGTTGCTGGTTAACAGGGCAGCCTGGGGCTGGGGAGAGAAGTCTTTGCTTAAACTGCAGAAGTTCCTCTTTCCAAACAGGTGAAAAGGGGGAAAAGTACAATAAGAAGAGAAGATTTTAAAGGAATTCAGAAAACAAATATTCATTCTGCACCTTCATGCAGTCAACTGAGAGAAGGAAAATAATCTAATGGCACACTAAAAAGGGGCTCATCTTTCCAAAAAGAAGCTGCTTTTTGTTACATGACCTTTGAGTGACCCATAATATCCCAGTCTGTGGTCTCTATAATAAAATAAAAAGATAGGGAATTCTACATAAAGCTGTGACATATCCCTGCTGGCTCAGAGACACTACATTGTGCTGATTATGTTGATGCTTCCTTCATATTGCTGTACTTGGCGCAGGATCACAATGAGAGGCTGAAGCACTATTTTTTGCTGGCACACAGCCACAGCAATAGTAAGGAATAGGATAGAGAAGTTCTCTGAGATATCTGTAGTCTTTTTAAAGAAGAAAAGAACAGAACAATGCTTAAGAGTTGCAAATTCCCTACTTGCAACCCAAGGGAATTAATCTCATTAAGACTGCAAGGTCAGTAGGGCAAGTATTCTGCTTTAAGCAACAGAAAGCATCACCAGCAAAATGAACATGTGATAGGTGATTGTCTTCCCTCAGCAGTACATCCCAGCTCCTTCAAGTCTTTGCCTGTAGGGCAGGGGGATTTTTTCCCCCCATCTGTGTATGCAACTCTATGTTTCAAGCACTGCTGAAAGCAAGGTTTTAGAGTCCTATTTTGTAACTGCTCCCTCTTGGACTTGCAGCTTGTGTCATTTTCTCCTTCGCTTCATGCTGTGCAGCACCACACTGCACCATACTGCTCTGGAAGAGCAGATTTGTTGGGATTGAGAGACTTGGACTTGTATATGCCCCATCAGAGGTTTTGCTTTATGTCGGTCTCAAGACTGCAAGGCCTGAAGTGGGGTAGCTCAAAGTGAACTTTTGCAAGCTCTCCAGAGGTTGAGAGCTGCTGCTCCACAGCTGGGGTTTCCTATGAAGTCCTTCTACCAGATTGAAACATGGAACATTGTTTGTTTGGATTTTTTTTTTTTCAAGAAGCAGAGCTAAACTTTCTCCAAAGGACACGTGTATCGTTCACTGCGTACTCTCAGTGTAACTACAAGTATGTTATAAAGGGAAAGGATTATATGTTCAAAGTGCTGTGACACTCAGGGTGTCACCAAGAGATCCATTGCAGGCTGATGTCCTTATTTATTAGGTCTATATACTATCTTTTTTTTTTTTTTTGCAATGCATAGAAGTTTTTCACTTATTAATATCTACCAATAAAAATAATTATTTCTATTATTATACTACCTTCTACTTTATCCTAGCTGCAGCCCAATTAAAATTACTTTAAAAGAATTAAGATTTTGCACTAGTACCTTAGTGAAACATGAAGGGCACATAGTGACAGGACAAGTGGGAATGGATTTTAAACTGAGTGTAGATTTAAATTGGATATTAAGAAGAAATTCTTGACCCTGAGGGTGATGAGGCACTGGAACAGGTTGCCCAGAGAAGTTGTAGATGTCCCATTCCTGGAAGTGTTCCAGACCAAGGTGGATGGTCTCCAGATGGTCTCTCTCCAAGCTGGATGGTCTCTCTTTCAGACCAAGCTTCTTTGGTCTCATGGAAGCTCTCCCTGCCCACAGCAGAAGGGCTGGAACAAAATGACCTTTTAGGTCACTTCCAACCTAAACTGTTCTGTGATTCTGTGAAAACTGATAGAATATTCAGCACAATAAATCTGGTATGTCGAAAGCATGGTAATCAGTAACTTGGTCATTCAAAACACTTTTTCCACTTTTGTTACAGTCAAATTGAGTTCACAAGGACAGGACCTCAATGTTTGCCTAGTCTGTACAGGGACATAGTGCAAGCCAGTCATGACCTATATCCATCATGTCTTTGAGCAGCAGCAGTGTTATAAATAAACATCAGTTATAAGGAGAAAATATAAGCAAGAATCTTCTCTCAATGTCAATAATTACCATGTACAAAAAAATGCACCATGGTGCACATCAGCTAATCAGGATGTGTTTGTTAGATGGTTTAGAAGTTTAGAAAAGTTTTACATCAGTATGAAGAATGAACACCTGAACTGTGTAAAATTAAACGTTTGGAAAGATTGCATTAAAGTCATTGGTTCCCTGAATGGTGCTAATCCTATTCAGGAAAGCGGGACCTCACACCAAACTCTCAGCAGGAATATTTAACTTTCCACCTCCCTGTAGCTCTTGTATGTCTTTAAAAGAAAATTTAGCTTTACTGTAGTCTGTGAATACTGTGGCACGGTACTTTTATATATCACATAGAATCAGCTCCCTTTCCAGAAGTAATATCAATGGTAAAATTCTTCTTTAAATTTCCTTTGCACAAGACAGTCAGAATGGGTTCATTTGCTATTTCCAATTGCATATCTGCCTGTTATTGGTGGTAAATGCTCAAAATATGCTCTTTTGGTCCAATATTTTGTATGATTAAGTACCTGAATTACTAATGAATGCTGACATGTTCCAGAGGTTTTGTTGATTAAAATTTTCCTGATTTATCTGTACAGCAAGATTTTATCTTTGGACACTTAGTTTTGTAGTTTCTATTGACTTTGGTTAGAATTCTTCTGGAATTGAAGAGGGGTTTGATTGGGCTGTTGCTTGCAGCTTCCGACTTAGTTAAAAAATCTGGTTTGTAAATTCAGGCAGAAAGGAGAGAAACTACCAACTTGACAAAAAGCTTTGTGTAGAGGATGTGTTTGTTAGCAAAATGAAAGCAAGACATCATCCCATCTCTCTGCATGGTTTGGCAGTTTATGAAACAAGCCAAAGGAAGCTGCGTGTGGCCTGGGCCACGCAAAAGACAGCTCCATAGGCAGGCAGTTACAGGCGGTTTCAACACAAGGAGTCAAATGGCTATTCCTGGGACTAGGCCTTTTTAATAAACAAAAACCAAATGAAAATGTCCCAGTTATTAACATTGGAGGAGTTGGCTACTGTGCACATACAGTATATTTCCATTACATTTTAAAATCAATTCATAAAGCTGCAGGCCAGCATTCCAGAGAAGTACTGCTGGCCATGAATGACGTCCTGATCGTGAAATGGGATGGAAAATGCACTCCTAAATGCACAGTGGACACATTTTGCTAAATGCTAACAACTGGGACATTTTAATTTGTTTTTGCTTATTACAAAAATAAACAAAGTAAACAAAAGGCATGAGTGCAAAGCAAGGGAGTTATTAAAAAGAGCCTTTCACTTAAGTCCTTCTGGCTTAACCATCTTCTGTACAATTTAATTTCTAGAGGGTATTCTCTCAGCTGGTTTCATTTAGTTTTGACTACCAGATGTGAGCATGGGTCTATTCCTTGGTTTAAAGAGACAGCAATGTAGGCAATTACAGCACACTCAAATCTTTAAAGCATTGTTTTTGCCATTGTAAGGAACTTTTTTTTCTTTTTTTTTTTTTGATTAGGGCAGTTTTGGGAACATGCTGCCTAGTGAAGAGCTGGGTTCATGGCTGAAGTAGTCATCTCTTATAGGTGTGAGAAGGCATTTCCCTTCATAAATACTCGGCTCAGACTGCCACCTTATAGACAGTAACCTGCAGAGTTTAAATGTGTAAAAGCTGTTCACTCTATGGGAACAGAACAGACTAGGGGCTGGGGAGGAAATCTATAAAGTATAGTCTGTCCTGTAGGGAATACCAGAGGGAAGGGCAGATTCTTCCCATCATTTATAATTGAACATGGAAATCTGACCACCAGATTGAATAGGCCTGAATGTTTCAGAGGTTTAAAGTACAAAGCTAATCATTTACAAGGAAATCCAGGTCTCTTGTGCAGCTGTATGAAACACAGGAATTTAGAATTGAGAAGGATTTTCAGATTTCACAATTTGTCCTCATTTACATTTGGAAAGAAACCTAGTTATTTCAAAGGACTCCATGAAAGACAATGAAAATGGTTTGAGGTCAGTCAAAGCATTGTATTACAGTTTTGAGTTTTGTATTATATAATATACTATATATTAAAAACAAATCAAGAAAAGAGTCACTCTAAAATCAAAACAGCTTGTTCTGGAAAGCTGTAGTGGGAGGCTCTGGCTGTGTCCACATGAGCAAGTCGTGCAGCCCAGGAGTGGGTCTGCAGCGAGAAGCTGTTGGTGTGGAGGACCTGACATCTGTACTAGACACGCTTTCAGGGATTTTGATTCACACTAGCTCCAGTCTGTTCCCATGGTTTAAACATTTGAAACTGGAGTACATTAGCTGTGCTTCTGGAGCACATCTTCCAGTTGAATTTAATCTGAAAGGAATCCAGTTGCCTCGCTCAGAGACCGCTCCGTGATGTGAACTGGAGTGTGGTGAGTGGGAACAAACAGGGGACTCGTTTCAAAAGTGCACTTGAGAGCAGAATGAACACGCTGAACCAGACTCTGCCTTTTTCTATCTTTTTAAGGCCAAATTTCAGAGAAGAGGACATTTTTTCCACCAGTTTTTCAGCTCTAGCAGAAATGCTCTTTCTGACAGAGCGCTGTTGGGAGTTCTTTTTGCCAGCTTTATTTAAGGGTTCTCCTTTCAGTGGGAAATAAAACAAGAAGCAGGCACCCAGTTCAGTGCCCTACCCCCAACTGTATGGAGGGCAGGAAGGCTTCTTCTCTACAGCAATGTCACCAGATCCTGCCATGTCTGGCAAATTCCCAGAGCAAACATATGGGAAACATGTGTCGTGATTTGGGGCAGGGGTTATTATTTTCTTAATCACTGCCACAACTGTGCTCTATGTTTTTTCTTTTCCCTGAAATGCCACTGGATTCAGTTTGAACACAAGTGTTACTCCTCCTCCGAGAAGCCCCTCTGCTCCTCGCCTTGAAAACTCTTTCATGCAAAGGCTGTGCTTCAGTCAAGTGACATAGAATGAATATGAACTCACTGAGAGATTACACTGTGTAGGACTAAATCATTTTGCACTATGTGTTCCTCATTTGTCTTTTTCCTTTAAAAGAAATTAACAAAACCCCCAGTAGTCTTCCACAGTTTTTATATCAGCTAGTTACCAACTCACTCTCCTTGTTTTCCCTGATACTTTTTTTTTCAGGTACAACAAGCTATCAAACACATGGCTGATATCAAAGTTGCAGGAAGGGAATTTTCCTACTTTAGGAAGTTTATTTAACTGGATTTTGGTTTCAGGTCCATTCTTTTACATTTCCAACTAAAATAATTGCCTTTGGTGCAAGTGGCAGCTGGATTATTTTTTTCATTATACAAATAAAGATTTTTCTGGAGAACTTTTGGGTGCAAAACACTAAAAGAACCTTAACACAAATTTCAGAAACACATTCTTGCTTGGTTTTGAGCAGTTTAAATTTGACTTAGTGTTTAGTTAATTAGCAGAACTTAGAATTAGTGACTGAAATCACCACCAGAATTTTGACTGATTTTAAGCTCCTATTCAAGCAATAAGACATTGTTGCATCAGAATACAGAAAGGGGATTTTGATGTCAGCTCCAAATCAAAATACAGATTATGGCAGAAGTGCTTTGATTATATGGAAACCTGTCTGTATACTTTTATAAACGTCCTTTGTTTCCTGCTTTCCATTTCTGACTGTCTTCTGTAGTGGATTCAGTCTCCATTTTGCACTGCTGACACAAGGCATTTTCTGAGTACTTAAATTGTTGCCTTATATGCCTGCAAATATTCAAACTCAGAGAAAAGGCGATGAAGTTCCAGGTAGAACTGGGTCAAAAGTTCTTGAAAACCAGAACAGCTAGAATGCAAATTTCCACACAAGGAGTGTATCTGGAACTGGTACACTCATCATTCTGGAAGGTTAGAGGAAAATAGTACTGGGAGCAGAAGCATAGTGTTCAGCTGCTGAGCAGTTCAGCCAAGAATACAGCAATTATTATTAAATATTACTGTGTCTTTTAGTCTTTTTTTTCCTAAATGACCTTACCGTTTAAATAAGGGCATTCACTGAGCTAAGGTTTTGACCTGAGATAATCCTTTTGGCTGTGGATATTAAGATAGAAGTAACCATAGCAACCATAGAGAATTTCATAAAACATTTGTTTGCTTCTGTTTAGCTAGAAAAGTCCAAATAAAAAATGTCATATATATCTGGTGTGTGTTATACATTGTGCCATAAATGTCATTTGTTAGTTGTTTCTCTTTTTGTGGTTTGAGAGGAAATTCCAAATGTAGCTGAGGGAATCTGGCTTTAAACACACAGAGAGCCCTCATTCACTATTGAAATGCATTCTGGGAGGACTGCAAGATGTTTTGTGCAAGCAAAATTTGCCTGCACATGATAAGAGATATTTTAGGAAAGCAAAGTACAATCAGAGCAACTGAGAAAACATGGACAAGTTTCTTCAAGGGGTGTGCTTATCATGATCCAGAAAAATATGTTGTTTCATCGATGTATTCACGACTGGAAAAATTCCTTGTATCTCAGAAAGACAGAGATAAAAAAACCTTTTCCTATAGAATAAATTTCTGTGCAAGCTTTGTCCCCAGCAAGGCTTTGTCTAAAGGAATATTCCTCAGAGGCCTTCCCAAGAGACTTATGGATAGTATCATGTTCCAAACACTATTTAAGGCTACATTTTATCTTGTTTGATTTGTGACATGAAACATAAAATAAACATATCAGCACAGAATAATCCTAGTTTGAGACTGGTTTAATTTACCCCATACCCAAAAGGAATGTAACTGTCCAAACTGGAATTATCTTCCAGCAGTGACAAGGCTGTGTTAATGACCATAGCTGGTAAAAATCTGATTTTGCATCTCATCTGGAAAACAGCACTTACAGTAGCATACAATGGCATTGTAGTGCACTGTTTAGTCAATGGAAGAAGAGAGACCCTCTCAGTGAGTAACCCTGAGGTTTTGAAAAATCCTCCATTTACAGTCTTTCCTCTAAATCTGAGCATTTGGTGAGTCTGACAGGATTTGTCCAGAGGGAATGATATGCAGAATTGTGGTGAGCTACAGGCATTACTAAGGGATTCTTCCCTCACCTCTTCATGTATTATGGTTCAGTAAGAGTCCGGGGAGACACCAAATTCAGGTATTTTCAAAACAGAGCTTTGTAAGCTTAATAGAGCTGTAAACATGGTGGCTCATGACAGTCTGAATAACCAGAAGGTTATTTCTGTGTTATATTCTGTGCTTATCCTGTGGGAAGATGAAGTACTTTTGTGACAGAGTAGACAGGACGTAGCTTTGCTCACCTTGTAAGGCTTCAGGAAGAGAGAGAGACTGGCGGTATGAGACTCTTAGGCAGGGTGCCACAGGGAAGTTCTCTTGACAAGACAGGACATAAGGACATCTTTGACTCATTTCATACCTGGAATTGTCTCTAAACTGTAGGCATAATGTGAGCTTTGATTTGAAACTAACGAAATGATTTTTTTTTTTTTAAATTTGATCTCAGTGCCTACAGAATCCAGTAAAATCCAGCTGTCAGTGAAGCTGGCTTCCTGATGTTTTCACTGCTTGCTGTATTTGCACATTACTCTTTAAAAGTAGAGACAGTGGCCCAGGTACTGGTAACTGTGCAAAATATAGTCAAAAAAGAAGCAGGAGTTAATCTCATTCTGGAGATATGCCAAGCACTGCTTAAATCAGGAGCTGAGTCAAAGGAACTGAAGACATTTTGACATCTTGATCCAAGTAGGAAGAAGCCATCAAAGGCAGCTTGAGGCAAAATTCACTGGCTGCACACTTTGGAGTACTATCAAAGAAATCTTTGAGGTAACCCAGCCAGCATCGTGAAGAGAAAGCCTCAAGTCTCTCTGCACTTCAAGGCTCACCATAACTCATGCTTATTTTCAGAATGGCTGGTTCCTCGCATTATGCACGGCTCAACCATTTCTGCTGTATCTTCTATTGTTGCAGGGTTGTATGACAGCTCAGTGACCTTTCCAAAAGTGCAAATTTCTGGTAGTACATGCTGCAATGTAGCATGGGATATGAGTCCAGGCTGATCACAGGAGCAGTGGAGAAAAATTGGAATGGGTTCTAAATGTGTGCTGGACCTCAAGTTTCAACAAACATAGCCTCTTTCTAATAATGATTCAATAATATGTGCTTACCAGGGAACAAAATTGTCTTTTTTTGTTCTTTTTGTGGGGGTCGTTGACTCTACCTCAGGTGTCAACAGGCTGAACAGTTATAACATGAATCTCAGAAATTCAAAAAAAACCCAAACAAACAAAAACTGTCACATGATCAACAAGTAATGAGTTTGGACTTTTATAAAATTAAAACAAAACATTCTGAGGAGCTTCAAGAGTGTTAAAAGGATGACAAATAACACGTATCAATTCAGAATAAAGACACAAATTGTATTGCATTTGGACAAGAGTGAAGTATTCACACACAGATTCCAGAATATTTTCCAAGAGGGATGAACATATGGTACTTCTGCAGATATTCACAGTATTTTATCTTCACCAGAAATATTTACATCATAAAGAATAAAAGCTATCTCTCAGCTTATATTACAAAGCCAAGCCCAAGAAAAAGTTTGGTTTTTAAGCTGAAAAAAGAAGCTAAGAGATCTCAGCAACTCTGAACCTTCCTATATATAATATGCTATTATTTTATTTTTTTTTTAAGACTGTGTTATTAAAATTATAAGACTGTTAAAATTTTGCCAAAGGAGCATATACTGAGGACATTGTTGATTAAACACAATCAATTGATAGAAAAAATTAATGTTGTCAATTGCATTCTTTAAATGCTGCTAGTAGAAGGCTCATTTGCTTTTAAGTAAATATTGTCCTAAAGGGTACATTTTTCTGCCCCTTTGGAAGTGAAGACCAGCAGATGAATTAACAGCTTTAACCTGGTCACTTCTCTGAACTGATTCTTATTGGATCCTAAGCCCACATTAAAATACCAGTTGATTTTGTGGCATTTGACTTTGATTACCTCATGTCACTGATTTTAAAGATATATCACTCTAATATGTTCCTTGCAAGTTTGTATGCTGAAGTGATCAGAAATAATAGATGATCACTTATGAATCCCAGCATCACTATGGCTGTGGTAAATAGTCAGATCATGCAAGTGTTTTCCTTAGGAAACAAAGAATTGTGTCTTCTGTGCCATAAGGTAACCTGTCCCAAGTACCAAGTGTCACATCTTAAGAAATACCACATTTGAAAAATCTATTGTCAGACTCAAATAAATAAACAACTTCTTTAATCGCTCATATTTCTGTTTTACTATTCTTTAGGAAGGATTGAATGTCTTAAATGCTCCATAAAGGACTGTGTTTTGCTTCAAGGGGTGACATTCACTCTACTTTAACTTCATCCGTCTAAGTTATTACTGTGAATTCTCCTGGGGGTGTACCCTACTTTTGCTTGTGACCAGACATTGAATTTACACTCATAAATTTTGGTTACTGAGCTCAGGTTAGATTCTCAAAGTAAACTTCCATAGTATATTTTTAGGCTTCTATTTTAATCTTTGAGTTAGTAACACCAAAAAGCTAACACCTCCATCAGACACTGCCTAAGACCAGATTGGCCTCAGTATGTCTGTTTGCCTATAAAATAAATATGAACATCCCCAAACTCATGAAATTGAGACTAGTCTCAACAGACAGCTGAAGAGCTTTCCTTGTGGAGAACAGGGACTGCTTTTCTTATCTATTTTCCACAGCCTTACTGTAGATGAATAAACATCTTAGCTGTCCCAGGACTGGATCTCAGTTAATTTTAGTTTTAACCTGCAGATACGAGCACCTATGACAGGTTCCTTAGACTGAAGACAGGTTCAGTGATTCATCACAGGAATTCTGGAAGTTAGGATTTCTAAGGAAGTTAGTTAAGGGTATTTAATGCCAGTTTTTAATGGGTGGAGGGAGTATGGTGGTGGAAGATTTCGATTTTTTTTTAAGGGAATGGTGCATCACTGTTAGCTTTTTGCATACATTTGCCATCTAATTGTATACCAAAGTATTCACTCCAGTCTGAGCTCTATGAATATCAAATAATGCATAAAGACAGAAGTAGATCTTACTTGGGAAAATTGTCAGCTCAGATGGAAGACAAGTGGTGGACAAAACTCTCCACCCTATTATTTTTTTATGTTGATATAACTGAAAAAAAATCATCTTTAAGACATTGGTCACACACGCAGAATCACACACAGAATCACACACAGAGTATTCTTCAGTATTATTGCTTTATGATCTTAGATTTCAACTAACTGCCATTTCTGTTTGAAATATTTGAAGATATTTTCAAACAAAATATATAATTCTTCTATTTTTCTGCCTGTCATAATTGAGATGAAAGAATCACATACGAATTGGTGGAAAATATATTGTTACAGCATCTGAGTGAGGTTTTCAGCTTGGTGGACAATTTTTTTCCAATTTCTTTCTTTGATTGAGTATTATTTCATTTTCATGTTAGGAGAAAGGGACTTATCACCTAAGCTGTTCTAAACTAATAAATGTGAATATTAGTTAAAAAGTCAAGAGTGTCTGCTCCATCGTCATCAAGGTTAAATTGATACTTTTTGTCATCACCAAAACTGTGGCTAGAAATGTTCCTTTGGGAAAGAGTCCCACCAGTAGAACGAACTCTCCTGTGTAACAAAAGAAATTACATCAAAATCTGGAGCTATTTCATGCCAAGGAAAAGAAAACTTTGGTTAGTAGAGGAAGAGGGACTCAAAAACCCAGCTGCAGGGAAGAAAGCTTGAAAATTTGCTTCGCTTTGGCAGAGGGTATGTGTATAACTCTATTTTTGCCTTGAGGGCAAGTTTATTCCCTTCTTACTGTTCTTTAAAAAGTTACACGGGTTTCCTTCTGCATTCTTCATATGTCAAAAGAAAATTGTAAATCCTATAACATGAAACTTGAAGCAGATTTTTTGAAACTTAAGGCTTCAACCTGTGAGAATCTAAGTATCATTGACCCCTCCAGTTAAAAATTCAAATTATGCAATAGTTATTACATCATTCCTCCCACTGCAGAGTTTTGTGGCACACTGAACTTGAAGAAGATTAAGGAATTAAAGTAATGGAGAAGAAACATGGCATAAGACCCTGCACATACACACCTGGATTCCTTTTTCAAGTATAACACCTTTACATTGTCACATGAGTGACAATGATAAACAGGATAACAGCCAGATTTGAATGGATTGGGACAAATTAATACTGATAAAATGCATCACAGGATACAAACAAGGTAAGATTTATATTACCTTTTCTTAGACTAATTGATATAGATGTAAAACCACAAAAACCCTTAGGCACATGTGTTCCCTGTTAGGTCTAAGACGTAAAGGCCCATTTTAGGCATGAATCAGCCTTTCCATGCTCCATACCCTGATTTGTTACTCTAATTTTTCCAGAGATTCTAGTTATTATTCTAGTAATGAAATAAAAAATGTCGGGCTTTTCTGAGACTATATTAGGTTAGCAGATCCCAGATCAGAGTCTGAAACCTTACATTGATTTGTGAAATTAAAAAATTAGGGTTCTTGACTTGCAGTAGAAAAGGTTTAGGAAGTATTGGTTTGGAAAATCATGCCAATTAAAGATGCAAGACATTATCCAGTATTATAAAGCTAGTGGATTCAACTGGCCAACCCTTTCACCAATATTAGCTTTTCATTATCCAAATGAGGTCACGTAATTCACACACACCTCAGCTATCTACATTCAGTCCAGGGGATAATGTGCCTCCCTTACATCAAAACATTGGCAGGTATATGGGGGGAAAAATTTCTATTAAAATAGATTTATTTGGGGTGAAATTAAGACTTTGAAAGATTTGGCATCTATGGCACCTGATGGGCTTGCTGTCTATCCTGCTTGTGCTTTTTCTCTTTCATCGCAAGCTTTTACAAGATAATACTGAGTCTTTTAAATTTAATAAGGACCTTATTTGATTCTCTTTCTGGATTTGGATTTGGCTCTGCTAATCATGATCTGAATCTTTTTCTGTTCTCCATACACAGTAAAAATATTATTAGATAGCTCTTTGTTGTGGTATTTTGCAATCTAAAATGTATGCTTCTCATTTGAAAGTATTATACACATCACTTCAGCACAGTGTTTCAGAAAGAATCATAGCTGGGCTGAGGAAATTAATAACTCTCATGTGAAGTGCATTCTTTAAATATATATTTTAATTCTGCATTTATTCAGAAGTAGTTCTATGGATGTCTTCTCACTATTAGCAAAATAACAGACTTTCCCTCCTTGATGTTTTCATTGTCTTGGGACTTCTTAACCAAGACATTAATGACCATGAGTACATGGGAAAATCATGTTCCAGTGAATTATCTCTGTAGGGATAAACTGTAGGGGGATACTGGCTTGGGCATTGGGGATACTGGCTTGAGCATTGGCAGACCATAATGTGAGTGCAGAAAAAAGGGTTTAAGTATGAGGACAAAAGTTATGTAGGTCCAACCAGTGGGCCTGACCCATACTAGTAAGTCTAATACCTCTCTTATCAAATATAATATTAAGGTTTCTTTTCACATTTTTATATTGTCATATTCTATTTTATTGAGCTTCACCACATTAGCCTAAGAAAACTGCATTTTCTTTGGGTTGTAGATCAATTTCTTAATTTGAATATGGAAGATGCTGCTCCCTGATGTTTATCCCAGGAACCATAATAGTCAGATGAATCTCAGCAAAGACTAAGGTATAGAGTTAGTCAGGAAATGTTGTTTTCCATGAGAACATTTAAGTAAAAGTATGTCTAGTGTATTTTGGTTACAATTTCAAATACTTCAGTGTTAAAATGTTAAATCATTGGATATATTCCTCTTTTCACATATAGGTTGAGTTCCCCTCCTAGATGTCAAATACTGTTGTATTCAATAGGGCCACTCACACAATGGTGTGATTTTGCAGCACATGATAGTTCAAGGAGACACACAGAGTGTGGGGGCTTGTGAAAAACACACTGTAGTGCCCCAATATTGAAGACTCTTTTCAACAAATGTTATTATTAAAAAAAGTCTGTTTTGCAAAATATAAATTTAAAAAAAGGCAGCAGGGAAAATCTAGATTCTTCATTCAAATACATTTGGAAGAAAAACTTGTGTACAGTTCCTGATACATTTCTATTTCCAATCCACTTGCTTGATGGATTCTCATTTTGCTATGAATATTTTGATAATAAATGTAATTTGTTTATTACATGGTAGGTCTCAGCTTCAGTTGATAGTATTATGCCTAGAAAAGTGCAAACCACCCATGCCAACACTATTTCCAAGTCCTTTCTTTAAAGAAGTTCCATTTACCAACTAGAAGTGCCAGAATCCTGAATCAAACTTTATGGATCTACAAATGTAGGGATCTCCCCTAACTTAAGCAAAAATATACATTCCAGAAGAGATGATCCATGCCCCAAAAATACAAAAAATTAAACAATTTGTAGGTTGGAAAAAGAAAGCATTGTCATTACCTTTTTCTGTGCCTAGGAAGAGAAATTTTTATTGTTGACTCCATATAAGTCTATCTCATCCTACTACTTTTCCTGGTTGGGATCAATCAGTAGTAGCACTGAACTCACATTTTGCAAAACTCCTGTTAATATTACAGCACTGAAATCAAACCTAGGGTTACAACAGGTCTTCATATTTTTAAGAGATCCCTAAAGAATGCCTGCAATCAGTAACACAGTTTTAATTTTTCTTCTTGCCATTGAGGTTTGTCTATAACTGAGAGCTCTGTTTGCCACTCCTGTATTAACACTACTGAGTCATGAACTCTTTAAGAACAAGGGCATAAACCCAGGGAATTCACTGGTGTCATACCTGGGGTTCTATCTCTGATATTTGGCATCACCCCAACAATGCAGGACTTTAAGGCATGCTAATGTAGTATTTGCATACGAGCCAAAAGACTTTTTTTTGTCTCTGGCCTGTCTTTGTTTACCTTATAGCTTAGGCATTCTTAAAATACATTTGTGTTGACGAGCTAGTGCAAAGGAGATTATTAGTGCTTTTTGAGCAATGAAAACAAGCAAGCTAAGCAAAAAACACTTTTGAATTTTTCTAGCTTTACGTTGTAGGTTCACGGCTCCTTTCACATTGTGCTGTCAGCGTATTTTACTAGCCTATATCATTTTTATAGATCATGAACAGTAGAGGCCTAAATTTTGACCCCTGTCGGGCCCCAGTAAATCTAGTTTTCCACAATCTAACATAGCTCCTCTGTTTTCTGTTTTTCCATCAGCGCTTTATCCACTCCCATGTACTTCCCTAGATCCTGGCAAATTTTAGCTTAAACAGAGACCAGTAGTATGGAACTTTGTCAAAATGTTCTGAAGATCCAAATAAATTATGCTGTGTTTTATCAGCTTTGTCTGCAGCCTCCTGAAGCATCAAGTTAGCCAAGACCTTTTCTTTCTAAATCATTCTTGTTATCTCTGTTAGTTTAGCACTATGTATTTACTTTTATAACGTGTCCTCTACTATAGTCTGTATTAAATACCACAGTGATGGGACTGCAGTTCCTTGAGAATGCCCTTTTCAACTTTGTGTGGAGCTGTAGTGTATTATCCATTCATTTCATTTGTGGTATGTAACTGAATAAAACAAGCTTTCTAGTACTCTACTGCAAGGCAACCCCAAGTGCTTCATGAATCCTAGTGCCTTTTTTTTCCCCTCAGATTTCTATTTAATGTTCCACAGTTCCACAAAGATTTCCACTGCTGCTCCATAAAGTTTGTACAGATTCATCTTTGCAGATTTATACTGAATATTGTGAAGCCAATAGAGTTTTTACAGCAGAAGTTTTTGAAATGTGCTTAGCAATGTATAAAACCTTTGAAAGATAGTTGAAATATTGTAGACTATTGTTTTGTTGTCAGAGGACCTCTATGGTGTGAGTTAAATGAGTTTTCATTACAACATGGATTACCACATTTTGCAATGATTTTTGATTTGCTGTCATTTATAAAGTGAGCTCTTGCTGGGATAAAACTTATTTTAATAATATTTAAAACTGGCTACTTTGTGAACCTCAGTGACTTAATATGAAGCCAAGTTCTGAAGAATACTGAAACAGTTCAGTTTTCCAAACATATATAGGTGGAAAATTTCTGCTCTTAAAAATCCTTTCACAGAGCTCATTTTAAACATACTTATGGGTTTTTCATGTTTTATCTTCGAAACTGTAAATTTCTGTAGGCTTTCTTTTTACTTCAAAGCTAAGGTAAAGAATGACTAACAGTTACATCTCTGGTTTTTTTAACCATTGGAACTACTTTCAGATTCAGCAGATTTCTTCTTATTATAAACCAGCTGCACACACGATGGTCAGAATAAATCTGGTCTTGTTAAGTCACTATTATCAGTGACATTAATGTGTCAAGTCAAAATGAGCCTGAAACTACACTCCTGTTAGCTCTCAGAAGCCAGCAGAGGTTCCTTATTAAATAAAGGACATTGGGTTTGCTTAGAAGGCTCAAATCATTTGCACGATGTAGGTTTCCAGCAGCATTTGAGAAGATTCAAGATGTTCTCCAGAAAAAATCCCCCAGAAAAGGACATAAATCTCTGTAGTTTTTGGGCCATGCCTACTAGACCTTTGCAGATGTCTTCGGCAATCTGCTGTGTCAAAGTGGCATGAGATAATTGAATTCACAATAAAGTGTTAAAGACTCCTATCTTTAGATACACTTACTGAAGATGTTTTGTATGGTCTAGTCACCTTAGATGGTATCTATCTATTATTTATGGTCTACTGAGAAATAGGCTCTTCCAGTGCACAACCCATCTTATCTTACTGTAGGAATCATTGAGGAGAAATCAATCATATCCAAGAATCTTCTTTTCTCTCCCTTACTTTTCTCTTGGGTTCTGTGTAGATCACGTGGTATAAGTTTTGCTGGCCTGCATGTGTGGTATGCCCCAGTTCTGGACAAATACCAAAATCCTTCATCAGTGCAGTACATGAGACACAAACAGGACCAAAGCTCCCTTGCTCCAGTGAGCTGGTGGGTGCCACACTTCAGAGTAAAAGAGCACAACATGCAGAATTGGGGATGTTTATGTCCACGTGTTCCTCGTCCAAGGTACTAAACTCCACTGAGGACATCCATCCACACAGGAGTACATGAAAAATCCATGGGGAAGTACCATTGTACTAAACTCCTTTAGTTTAAAAAATTATCTTCCATAATGAAGTTATTACGCAGGCAGCTTTCTTAGTGATACATCCATTTCTAAACAGAGAAGGGATTTCAGCCCAGGGTTAGACTGCTCTAATTCTTGGGCTATATTTCCTCTTGGAACTAGCACTGCAATATTACAGTCTACAAAGAAAATTTTACAGAGCTATATAAACAAAGGACCATCTAGATGTGCTGTTTACTTGAAGTGTATTCAAAGAAGCAGCAGCTGTAACACTTAAAAGCAAAATGTAAATTGATCTAAATCCCCAATCAATTCACCCTCATCTTTCCTGCAGTGCTGTATTTTATGGCATTGGTCAGCATGACTCAGTAATTTAAGAAAAAATCTTGAGGTTGCTGGCTGAACTGCTGGCCTTTTGCTAGCTTGCTATGACATTTAGACTGCAATTTAAATTTTAGCATGCAAGCCACCAACCAAAAGGGAAACAAAATTAAACCAAACTAAACANGGGGTGGGGGGAAAGGTGCTCAGGACAAGACTGGGAAAAGAGAAAGAAACTGACTGTTCAATAATCCCACATGGTCGTTAGCTGTAACTTTTTTTGTTTGGCGTTTTTTGTGTGAGAAAGTGTAATAAGCCTGCATTGATCTATGGACCTTATTCTTTGGGGAAATATGAGTCACAGATACATAGTTTGGAGACACTCTTAAAAATATTATCTCTCAAGTGTTGTGTGAAGCTTTACAGACTTCTTCCTGCAAATCTTCTATGTCACTGTTAGAACCAAGTCCAAAATATTTACATCTAAACAACTTATGGCATCTGTCAATAAAAAATCGGTCTGCTCCAAAACATTTCTAAGTGCAACATTTAAAACTGCATAAACAGGAGTGAACTAGTAGCAGTCTAAAGTTGTCATCATTGACAGTTATGATTTATCTTAACTCTCCCTAGCCATTTGGCTAAAGTTTTAAGTAAACACTTTCAGTCTTCCTCATGTTCTCTTTACTGCCACCTCCCACTAATAAGAGATGTTGCCAAGAAAAGCAGCCAGACAGTTCATTTACCTCCCAAACTTGCCTGAAAGTAGCTTGCCTGGTTTAGACAAGGGTCGAAACTACTACTGCACATTTTCAACAGATGGAACAATGCTTCGCAAATTATTTACATTGAAGTTATTTGCTTTCAGGATGTATGTTTAACGAATGGTTAGTTGAATGAAATATTGCAGCTCAGACAGAGAATGCAAGCAATTCAAGCATGCCATTTATGGTGATAGATGTAGCTGTGATACTTAATTTTCTACAAAGCATTGCAGCACTTTGTCCTCATTCTTCAATAGCTCCTTGATTCTGACAAAAGTATGGTTTCTATTTTCACCCTCTTCCTCCTCTCCTGCCCCCTCCCCTGCAGGCATATTTCCCTTAATCAGCTGTGTTGCAATAATACCTTACACTGATAAGACATTTTCTCATTAACATCTTCAGAGATCTTCATAGATATGATGAAGAACTCATAATTATGGCCATTTAAAAAATGAAGATACAAAGGCATTACAAAGTTTAATGTGTTAATTGAAGCCAGCCAACCAAATACAGACATGAAATCTGAAAACCCAGATCCTCCTTCTCTGTTCAGTCTCAGATACTGTGCTATTTTTCTCAAGTAAGCATTGAAGTAACGTCACTGCTGCTAGCTCCCATTAACATGGTTCTGAAACTTAAACCAGGAGAAAGAATTGCATAGGAACTTCATTTCCAGTGGCTGCTGAAGGAGAAAATCCATATGGAGTTCCTCTTGTCACAATCTGCTTGAATTGGACAACATATCGCTGCTACATAGCATCGCATTTTTTCAAAACATTTATGAAAATAACAGAACCCAGCCACCAAACATGCTTAGGTAATTTTTAGGCAGACTGGTGTGTGGAAAAAAAATCAGAGAGCAAATTCAAAAAGAAGGAGCACTCTATCTTGAAATATTTTCTTCTTCATATCAACCCAAAGCAAAAAAGTCTCCCGTTGCACTTAGGTTTCTGATTTAAATGTGTCTTTAATATTCTGTTTGTCAGTAGACTAACAAATAATTTCTCTGAAATTCAGGCTACCAATAGGATTAGGAAAAGTTTGTTCTCAGTCTATTGAAAAAAATAATAATGTTCCAGACATCAGCAGAGTTCCCTTTGGACCTGAAGAGAGGGGAACACCATATAGAATCCCAAATAAATGTTTAACATCCTGATGAATGAGCAAATATCAAGAAAGGATTTTCCTCAATTTGTGGATTGCCTTGTTACTTTCTGTTCTTCCAAGAGGAACATGAGATAGCACTGGCCAGGAGGATCTTTTGCCTTTTCATTGGAACTTCATGATTCTGTCACCCTTGTAGGGAACACAAGGTGAAAGCTAAGATTTACCAGCCTTTCCCTGGGCTGTGGACATCGGAATGGACTTGCCTGATACATCCATTTTGCCTGAACTGGTGTCTTAAAGTTTTATTCTTCATGTCTTTGAATTTACTGCCAAATAATTTTGTATCTAAGACAAGTTTAAAACAACAAAATTAGGTTTTAACCAAAAAGGTTAAGTTCTTTATGACAGACATGGAAACATCTACAAAAGTATAGAAAAAAAAGTCTCATCCCCTAATTTAAAAATAACTTTAGCTTCTTTGCTATCTGAGGTTTTCTTGTACCCTGTATTCTTCCTTTCCTAAGGACAGGGTCACTGCTTCCTTCTTCATCTTTTCTTTCACCAGAATATTCTTCTATGACCTTTTATTTAGCAGGCATTTAGTTCTACTGTGAAGACATACTTATAGTATGTGTCCTTTTCCCATTCTTTCAGCTTGGACTTGGGTTTTCCTCTTCCTTGGCAGTTTGTTCTGAAATTGTATTTATTCGAAGTTGTACCCTTGGCTAGCATATTGTTGCTTTAGTGACCAATCTGTAGTATGCAACAATTTACAGGTGGTTGTTAAATTTTATAAATCATGTCTGAGAAGGTTTCACAGAACACCTGTTTTATCAAGCCTATAGGACCAATTCACATGATCTAGCTTTAGGCAAAAAGTGCTAATCCCTTTAGGCTCCCTATACAAGAAATGGGTAGAGCTAGACCCCTCTATAGAGCAATTTGGTGTATGTAGCTCAGTGGGATGTAAATCCATAAAGCTTCTTAGTGGCTTTGAATGCACCTCAGCAGTGATGAATGCTGTACTGGGCTGTACCAGCAGAAGCATAGCCAAAAGGGTGAGGGAAGTGATCCTTCTCGTATTTGGCACTCATTAGACCCTATCTGCAATACTGCATCCAGTTTTGTACCTCCCTCAGCTTAAAAGACATCAAAAACTGTGGTGGGTCATGGCTGGAGTGCAAGACTTAGGAGGAAAGCTGAGTGAACTGAGGCTGCTCATACTGGAGAAAAAATTACTTTGAGGCTTTGAGGACCTAAGAGTATCCTGCCCATACCTACAGGAAGATCAGGCACCTCACTGAAGTGTGGGGTGCGAGGATGAAGGACAATGGTCACAAACTGAAACATGGTAACTTTTGACCAACTGTGAAAAAAAGCATTTTCACCATGAGGATGATCCAACACTGAACAGTCTGCCCAAAGAGGCTGTGCAGGATCCACTCTTGTAGGTTTTCTAGATCTTGCTGGGAAAAGTCCTGAGAAACCTGACCTCACTTCTGACCCTGCTCTGAGCACCTCAGGAGGTTCTTTCCAATGTGGGTAATTTTAACATTTTACAAAATTAAAGAGGAAAGAAATCTCTAGTTTCAATTCATAAAAATAGGATCAAATACAGTCTTAAATCCCATAAGTCTTTTGTCTTCCATCAGTGTAAGTCAAGATATAACTGAAGTGCATGACTACAAAATGGAACAAAAATGCTAGAAGTGAAATAGAAACAAGCCACTGGGTTTTATGTTTGTGAGAACTATTTCAGGCTGGTCTTGCTTACCCTAAAGTGTACATCTCCCTTGTGTGCTCCCTGCCACAACAGAGGACATGAAACCTGGTTCCCAGCATATGGGCTGGGGCACTTTTAATCTGTTTTCTGTGTAACATCAGGGTCAGAGAAATAAGAAATATACAAACACTTATCTAGCAGTATACGTGGCATGCAGAATGAAGCATTGCAAGCCACTAAAATAATGGAGAAAATGAAGCAAAGGGAGGCTGAAAGACTACAAATCAACGCAAAATTATTTAAACACACATTCATTTAAATACATCAAGACCTCTGTCCAAGAACACCCTGAATGCTAAAGTGTGAACGTGAAGAATGGAAATGAAAACACAATTAAAAATTTCATTTACACTTATCTGAGCTGCTTCTGGCTGAGAGGTTTGCATGATCTTGAGAGCTATGCTGGAGACCCCAGTGAGTAGTTCAAGCATATCTTGAGAGAAAAAGAGTACTCAGAAAGCATTAAAAAAATACTAGACATCCTAGAGACTGAGAAGGCAGGAAATTCTGTTTGGGTGCCTATTTAAACAAAGGACAGCTTGATAACTGCCAGCTAATATTTTTAATTAGAAAGAAATACTTCTGTTGTTTAACAGCAGAAACTGTAGTGGTTAGAAGCCCAAGGACAGAGGATGCAGGAAACACGAGGACAAGAATGGAGGAATTTGACTCACACCTTTAAAATTTTCCATGAGTGCCATATAATATTAAATAGCAACATCCTTCCATCATTTCAGTGGTCATTTCTTCAGAGGGAGTTGAACACAAATTGAATAATTTGGAAAGGGTTTGGCTGAGAGAGGTTGGAATCCATAGTTTGCAGTGTTGTCCCCAGCAATGAAAAAATGTCCATCAGTAGGCAATATCCCTTCCTTCTGAATAGCTCATTTCTCCAAACTGGGAGTGCTGTGCATATTAGAACACATATATGAAATGTTAATATAGCACAGTGTGTCATATGTAACATAATAGCATCCAGAGCATGCTTAATAAAATTAAATGGAAAGTATAATTTTATATTATTCAATATTTAGCATATTGCAACTATTCTAAGTGTGTGTAAACGCATTTATCAAAAATTTCTGTGCATGTAATTCAGAGAATTCAGAAGTTATATTCTATATTTGATAGTGTGTCAAAAATACGCAAAAGGACTCTGATTTTGATTCATTTTATCACAAAGTGAGTATTTACCCACCATGAAATGCATCTACTTTCTTACAGTAAAATGAAAGAGCTCACACTTATTATTTACCTTTGGAAATTATAACTCCATCCACCTCTGCAAGTCTTACCAGTGAGCCTTGGGTTTAGCAGAAAGGCACCATGTCTTGGAGTAACAAAACAGATAATTCAGTTGTGGATCTCCTTGCAGACCTTCAGTTTAATTAGCTGATTTTGCCAAGGAGACTGCCCTGAATGCAGACACACTACTTGGGATCAGTGTCACAGATGAATTATGCCAGTGAATACCAGCTAAACAAAACCATGTAAACACCATGCAAGAGCATCTCAGTAAGTTTGCAAAGGAACTGAAGCCAGCTCTGCACTGGATGCCTGCACTGAAACCCTACCAAACAGAAATAGAACTTATGTATTAATTGTTAATACATAATTGTTAATATGTTAATACTTATGTATTAACATTAAGTAAAATCAGGTAAAAGAGGAGTTTGATATGATTCAAGCTGTCATACTAAGTCGAAGTTTATCAGTAATTTATGATAAGAATTTTTTTTTAAAAATACTGATTATATTTAATTTAACAATTTATTGGAAATTGGTTAAACCAATGTACTTGCACACACACAATATCTAAAAACTTCCATCCTTTTATTGCATTTTTTTGTAGCTGCTCTGTAATCTTGAAAACAAATTGCAAACATCTGATAGTTTTGGGAGGATAATGTCTATATCTGGTCGACTGTGATCATTGCTCTTGGAGTGCTTGGCCACAAATCACAAATTTCAAATAGCACATGCTGATGTGCAATTGCTAGATCATGTAGACCACTTCCTCCTCTTTGTATTTTTTCTTGCATTTTGCAAGATGACACAAGCTTGGATGAAACAGCAAGCCAATAGTTAATTTGCCCATTTGTTTTGTGCGTGCGGACAATGAAAACCACTGAAAGAGTGGAGAAGCTCAATTTGGATCAGAATATTGTAGTTCAAGCCCAGTTTTTATATTTTATCTTTGACTCACAATATCGTTATTAACAACATGTTTTTGCAGTTTATTGTGTCACTGTTATTATTTATATACTATCATAAATGTACACCAAGGTTTAAAGCAATGATCCATAAACTGTAACTGAATGAAAATGAGACAGAAATCAATCCTGGCACCTAAACTGCTCTCAGCTTTGGAGAAAAGCTGTTGAAAATGCAATGTTAATGGGAGAGCTTGCATTTTTTGAGAGGCTGGATCAAACCCACATGCTTGAACTTTGGTAAGGTTTGGAACCAGACCTCAACTTTTCTAGTTCTTGGTGCAGTTAACTCTGCAGTTCATGGTTACCAAAAGTGGTGTCAGAAAACCTCTACTTTTCAGCCATATGCATTATGCAGAGGTGAAGCACTAATCTTCTGGTAAGTTCCATTATTGTGATATTTTCAGCAACAGGTACTGAAATCACTGTCTGATTACAAAAAGTTCTGAAATAAACATGTATTAAATCATTAATAACTAAACATAAATATCATCTTGGCTGCTTCTAGAGAGCTCAGTGTGGTGTGGGATAAAAGTGATGTCCCTCGATTTATTCCTCTGATGACTCTAAATCTTGCCACCCTGAGGCAAGCTGAGCAGCTGCAACACCCACTTGCAAGTCATGGAATTAAATTTTCTAGCACTTAGAAAATGAACTGACACTTTTGCTTGGCTGGTTGTAATAAAGTAATTTCTGGGTCAGGTCTAGAGCAACCTGTGGGACAGTTTCATGCCCAATTTACTGGGCATCTTTTATTTTAAAAGACCATTTTATTATGATAGAAGTTTCCTTTTTATAAAATGTAAAAAGGATGAAGAATGATTAAAAGGTAAAATTAATTGACTCTTCAAAATTCTTTATGGATTTGAGGGAAAAGAGGCACAGATAGTTTTAATCTGTTTTCCTATAACACAATTTTAAGTGAAGACATTTTATACTCTGTAAGATTAATAGTTTCCTAATAGTTTCCTAATGAAATGGTCCTGTAGCTTTTGAAAGCATTTTACAGAAATAGACTAAGTTTCTGTAAAAGTTGCTTGTAGTAAATTATGAAAAATCAGATATTTAGAATATATCTAAATCATGTAGTGGGGATGGTTCTATGTGATGTTTGCTTTGATAAAAACACTACTGAGGACATACTGTCTAGTACTATGTTTTCTGTTGAAGTCTATGAAGTTAGAAGAGATCCATGCCTTATAAACAAGTCCATTTTCAGATTTCATAAAGCCATGAATGCTAAAATGGAGTAAATAAGAATCATTTATTTTTTTCTGACTGGTAAAATCCTGGCTCAAATTAGGATAATTATAGGAATAGCAGTAACAAATTCTCAAGAAGTCAGTTGTTCTGTGATTGGGATGTTTGTGCCATAGACTGTCTCAATCTATGATGTTTAGCAGTTTTTCCATAGACCAGATATAAGCATTCTGTATAAATATTTTAAAATATTTGCTAAAGAACAAAACCATATTGAAGACATATTTTAAAACTTACTTTAAACTGACTTTAGTATTTGCATAGCCACCAATGTTTATTCTTTGATCTGACACAGAAAATATAAATCTTAATCATTTTCTATCACCAGAGGTCATTTCAGCCATCCATACAATACCCCTCAGGTTTTGCCAATTCTCCAATTGCTTAGTAGTGATAAAAGGAGAGAGAGAGCAAAGAAGACTCAAGAAAATCTCAACTTTCCCTGCTGGCCTTCCTTATTAATTTTCATTGTGTCAGAGCAAAAGACATCACCTCCAACACAGCTGGCAACTGGAGGTGCATGAGGCAGAAAATCCTGTTCTGAAGAATAGCACGTGTATGATGATCTTGCTAGGTGCCTTTCTCACTTGCTGAAGGGGTGACTGTATTGTTCCTGAAAGACTGCTTAGATCTTGACTGCCTGGTTTTTGTTGTGTTCCTTCTTGAGGTCCAGCTCCCAGACTTGTGACAAGGTGTTTTAATTTAAAAGGGGGAGAGAAGAAAAGACATGTCAAGTTTCAGATTGTGAAGAAATGGTAATAAAATGTGACACCATCTGACCTAATGACCAAGAAAACAGATGGCCTCACTTTTATTTATTTTTTTTAATGAAAAAAATATTATTTTGTTTGTTGTATGGCTCGTGATTTCTGAATTATTGAGGCCAGAGACAGGAGCTGTATCACCCCTCTGCATTTGATTAATCCATTTGCATTGTACTTTTTAGTTCAGACTTGCAAGCACAGCTTTGAACCTGCAAGGGCATCCTTGTTAATACCTATTAGTTTTATCTGTAACAGGATCTCAAGGCTTTCTGGCCATGCTTTCACATCCTCTTCCCAGACCTCTTCAGCCCCTATGAAGCATGCCAGGTAGTTCAAACCTTAAGAAACTGGAAAGTAAGCTTTTCTAGGGAAACCTAATTTTTCAATGTTTCCCTTCCACCTAAAATATATATCAACATTTCAAAATACTTTTTGCATATATCTTTTTGCATGCAAATTTTTTTCTAAATAAAGTCACATAGAGATATCAAAGTGTCTGAAATCAGTTAAACAGTATTCACGCGAATCAGTGAAAAGAGCTACAATTTTGATTATTCATTGTCAAATTCTTATCTTTTAACCTACCTGTCCAAACTGTACTTCTGACAATGCACATGCTTTGATATTTTTGTGTCATTTCTGTAAGTTATTCTCCCCCGGAAAAAAAAAAAAATTGGAGAGCTTTGGTCTTAAATCGTCCTTTAGCTAAGCTGTGGTATACAATTCTAGGAAAAGGAAGGGATTCACCTTCCTGTAAGAGGAATCTTACCCTTCTCAATATAACACCTATTACTACTTGTTAATTCCATTACACTTATATGTTGTAAATCCTAAAGAGCATTAAAGTGTAATCTTGGTACACATTAATATCCACAATGGTGGTATCTCAGCGGAAGCAGGTTTTAAGGATAGAAAAAGCAACACTAGCCTGACTGAAAATGTAGTTGAGCATTTCTTCCCAAGCATAAGGGGATGTGGGAGAGGGTGCAGAGGCGTCTGTGATGATGATAAGAACTGGCACCATTAGTGAAGTGATGGTGAAAGTTGACTGAACAATCGGACGTTAGATTTGATAGGGGCTGTACCAAGGATACGCCAAGGCCAAGTGTTTGTGAAGAGAGTGGGAAATAGTTCAGACTGGAGTAATGCAGGGTTTCTAGTTAAGTTTAGGTTTGTTATGAATTCACTGGAAACTGCAAATCCTCTCATAAAGGTATAATACACATACGTGGAAGAGTGAAATTGTCAGAGGAGAATAAGGTGCCCCATTTTTATCCAAAATCTTACAGAGAGGATATTCTGGCCTGGTCACAAAATACCTTTTCTCAGTTCCCTGAACCTAGAGGTTTTAATAGTTTCATCGTACCATCTAATACGTTACCAAAATGTCAAATTCCTCCTGGTGATAAGAGAGTTCTAACCCATGAGGGATAATAATATGTGTCCCAAAGCACAGATCAACATTTCCTGGCTACATGGATAATTGCTGAGCCAAAAAGTCACTTTCACTCTCTTGTACTCTCTCCTAATGATCATTTAAATGCACAAAGTGATCTAACTCCATTGTGAGTGTTTTCAGTCTCAGTGAAGTTGACTCAGTAGTGAAGATACCCAGCTGCTTCCTGGTGACTTTGGGTCAAAGCCACCCACTCTCAGCTTCAGAGAACATCAGAGAACATCATGTCTTCCTCCCACCCCAGTGCCCTGCATTTGTATAAGATTAGGCATTTCTCTGTAAGAGCTAAGAGGTGGCTTCTTATACCCTGATACAAATTAGAGAATCCAGATTACTTGGCTGTGTTCTGCAAACCTCTGCTACTGGCTAGGAGAGAATTAGTGCTACCTTCTCCCATTGAGTTTGATCAATTTAGCCCTCACTTTTTATTTTCTGTTGGAAATGAAAAAGTTAATTATGGCCTAAAATAAACCCACTATCCTAAACAAACTTTATTTTATTTTCTCAATATGTCAAGATATGCAAAACCCATCACATTTGCTTCTCTCTGTAAAACCTGTTAAGTTATACATATTCACATAGAGTTCCCATAAACATAAAAAGATAAGTCTAATAAAGTTTAGTTTCCATTTTAGCATCCAAAAATTAAAGATATATATTTAATTGTTCCTTTGTTTTGTTTTTGTTGTTTTTTGTTTGTTTTATTATAAAAGTCACCGAAGTATGCACCCATTTGCAATTTTTAAAAAGAAAGCCTGAGGACGTTTACCATGGAAGGCTGTAGGAAAATGGCTGAATGCCATTCCCAAGTGACATGAAGTCATACATGTTTATTGCCTCTGATTTCAGCTACTATTATGTTACGCTTTCAAAGTGTTCTGAGATGAATATGACAAAACTAAGGAAAACCTTCTGTAAGGTTTTCTTCCTTTTATGGGATGCTATTTTGTTCTGAAAAGTTTGTGGCAGAGAAACAAACCAGCTATTCTAACTTTGCTATATCACTAAATTGTAACTTTAATTTTTTATGTTTAACTAATGCGCTCTTTCCAGAAAGACATGATCTGAAGATACTGTGAGCTAAAGCATCCACTAATTCTGTGGATCTACAAAAAGTTAATTGGTGATTCTGCATTATTTTAACCNAATGCGCTCTTTTCAGAAAGACATGATCTGAAGATGCTGTGAGCTAAAGCATCCACTAATTCTGTGGATCTATCAAAAGTTAATTGGTGATTCTGCATTATTTTAACCTAAATTTCTTTTCCAATTGCTTTCCACAAGCAGTACAATTCCATTGTGTTAGCATCTTTCTTTTATATAAAGCTTACAAATCTTGACTTCCTTATTAATTTAAGTTTCTACAGTTCATCTGTAAGTGATTATGAAATCATATAACAATTTTCCTTAAGAACAGAGCTCAGGATCAACTGCCCTTGAAAGAAAGTTACTACAGGTTGAAATAATGAATCTATTAGAGGATGAACTGCAAGGCCGGTAATGAGAATGAATGAGCTTGAGCAGGATTTTGAGTAAGATCAAGGTGAAACTGAATTTTGAGATAACAAATACCATTTGGTGTCTGTCTAATGCTCAGAATGAATTTGTCCAGTCATGTCTGACAAAGCTCTGTATATTCCTGTACTTATGTGTCCAAGCTCTGTTGTGCTTGGCTATGGCAACAACTGCACTCAACATTTTTATCAGGAACACAGTGGACAATAGTTTGGTCTTTTTCTGTCTCTTTCTACACATAACACTGTTGTTGTTGTTGTTTGGTTTGTTTTTTTTTTTCAAAAAACCTCTTCCCACTGTGCCATTTCAAAAAAAAACTTTTTCTTTTTGTGGTGACCCTTGGGACTCCTGGCCTTTCTCAGTGCCACAGCTTGGCTCCATGGTGACACAGAACAGGCTGCTCTGCTGGAACAGTCTGTGCAACCAGCTGCCACATTTTCTGCTGATAGTCTGGGCCTCATGTCTTGGTGAAGCAGTCCTGATATCACATCCTCTTCCTTGGGAACTGTGCAGACCAAAATGCCACTCATAAAGACTGGACAGTGGCTTGAATAACTGATAGGGAAATTCCCCTGCGGGTAAAATTCTTAATTGAACAGCAGCTTCCAAGTTGCATCAGGATTTTTATTTAGATTTTCCGTACCCTGATATTGCTGTGTTTGAGCCTTCAAACCGCTTTAGACAGAAGCACTTGAATACCATCTAATCATACAAAAAGGATCAGAGAAAGTAGGTCATTAAAATGGACACATAATTAAATTTTTCATTAACAGGAAGAAAAGCACTATGAAGAATAGTTGTGATCTTGTTTGAGAACAAAATTGTTAAGTTTTCATATTTCGGATTTTTAGACTATCATTTAAATTCCAGTGAGTCTTTAGTTAATTTCCCTTTTGTATGGCTTTAATTTAATATAGGCATAATTTTAAATTAATATATTGGGCAGTCGAACATCTTACCAGCTTCATTCTAACAAAAGCAATTCAGCAAAATCAAGATAAAGTCATGAAAAGTTTTGGGTTTTGGGGATATGTATTGCAAAAAACTGCCCAAAAGGAAAACAAATACTTATATCTATTATAAAAAAGTATTTTTTTTTTCTCTAGAGCAAACAAGACAGTTTATTATGACAGATTCTGATTATTTTTAAAAGAAGTAGAAGCATGCATTTTCATACATTTTCCTAACTAACTGGGAAGCTTTTCATATGAAAGATAAAATATGCAAAGCTGCCTAGAATTTTAGGAGGGAAAATACTATTAAATTTGACAGAAGTTTGTCTCTACAGGTCTGGTCAAAATTTGAATATTACAATGACATCTGCTAAAAAACACATGAATATACATAAAGATGAGTTACCTCTTGAAAATCTATTTAACTACAATAACAAAATACAGATTTTCATCTCGTAAAGTTTCCATCTGGACCATTGTTAAAATGCAGTAAGCTCAATTAGTTATTAAGAAAGCAATGCAATCAAGACCGAAAACAATAGGTGGCAATATCTCCCAGCGAGCTTGATGTGTGAAGTTCAATGCCATGTGCAATCTGCTGCCACATCCACTATCAATACTTTCCTTGTGAGTCACATGTGAGTGCTGAGAACACAGGGTGAGTGTGTCCACGGAACTCGATGTACATCCAGCAGGACGGCGTCTGTCCAGCCCTGCGGAAGGACGGACGTCACCCGGCTCTGCTCAGAGCCACTGGTGCCTCATTCAGGCAAGGGCAACACATCAGCATTCAGAATCTATGGCAAGCAAGAATTTAATGGTTTTTTGTTCTAAATAAGTGCTGTTCTACTTTATGCCTATCTGCATAAACTGCATTTAGCTGCAGAACCACTATGGAGTCTCTAACTTGCTCACTTCAGTTAAATAGCAAATGAAATAGTTTTCTGCAAAGAGATAATTCATCCCAGAGCAGTTTCTAGGCTTCTTTCTTTCTGTCCTTCAGGCTTTTTTCAGCTGGCTGACTCATATGGGAATGGATAGACCAAAGCAATTCATTCGGTGCTAGTAGCAGCACAGAGGTTGCTGGAAGCCAACAGATCTAGATTTTATTCCTGGTTTTGTCACTGAGCTGATATTCTGATTTTTTTTTTTTCTTTTTTTTTTCTTTTTTGAGGCCTCCAACACATTTTCTGGTCTATTTAGAATGTGATTTCTCAGGATTAGGGTTTTGGGGTTTGCTTTCTTTACTACATGCCTGCAACACAGCCTCTTGCAAACGGGTCCTGATTTTGGCAGAAGTGTTTATGAACTCCTGAACTCCTGGAAGCCAGCTCAGGGAAACTTTGTTGCCTTTGTGCTCCTGGGAGGCAGGATCTTTGCTCAAACAGCAGGGAAATATGGGAAACCAAGTATCATCCCTCTTCTTTCCCTCTTGTTCTCTAACTTCTACTGGATTTGAAGAGGTGACCATGCAAAGGACACTAGTGAAAAAAAGATCAGATAGCCCTCTCTGGATTTTTCATCCTAACCTATAAATGGTGCAAGGATTCGTGATACAGAGAGCATCACTTTTTAGCTTTTGATCTGCCTGATAAAACACTTTTTGAGGAGAGAAGTGATGTGTACTAAAGTCAAGAAAGAACAGAGGGACATGATTTAGCCTCTATATATGTCTCTGCAGCCACATAAACAGACACATAAGCCATCTTCAGATATAATAGGATTTTCCAGCAAGATCTACTCCTTTGTGCCTACTGACTGGCTGATTAAAAAAAAAAAACAACAAAAAACAAAACAAACAAACAAAAAACAAACAAACAAACAAAGGACAAAAAACAAACAAACAAAAGTCCATAACCAGCAACTGTTTAAAATGCTGCTTTCTTGCAAGCCACAGATTCTAAGCTAATTCTCCAAGAAACTTTGCAGTGTATGATGGGAGTTTAACCACCTACCTAAGAATCACCATCCTCCTGTCTTGTGCAGCTGTTTGTGCAGTGATCTCTGCCATAGATCAGCCACAGATGGATAAAGCTATACACTTTGTTTTCAAACCATAAACTAATGAACCAGTCTCCTATTTTGAGTTTGAATTTTGGTCTTCCAGTTATCGATTTTACACTTCTCTCTCTCTTTGAAATTTAGTCTAGTTCAAGCCAGGTTGAAAGATGTGATTTCCAGAAATATTCACCAAGCCCACTACTTTCCAGAAAACTAAATCAGGTATCAACACTCAGCTCTTGCAAAAATCCTTTAAATAATTTACCTGAAATAAAATGATTTAGGCTGTCAAATGACTGTAGTAAAGGAAAGAAAAGAACTCATCATAATGTGTTTTATTTAATCATTTAATCAGACCATTTTATGGTGGCACTACAGCCACTACAATTCAGGTCTGAAAATCACAAACTCCTTTTCTTATCAGCTCTATTGATATTCATCTGATGCTACTACTTGACTCCGAGTTGTATTCTGAAAAATGTTGGCGTGTGGTTTGATAAAAGTGGTGCAAAACCAAGAGAAGTCTTTTGAAATTAGCAATGTGGTAAAATGAACTTAAAATATGCATGTACTTGCTACTTTAATGTTTTATAGTAGATAAGATGTCCACAAATTATACATGGAAAAATAACTCTTTCACAGAGAGAAAAGGATGAGTTAAATTATACACATTAAAAGAATTGAAAGTAATAGCTGTTTGAATTCCTGTATTGCACAGGAGAGAGGATTAGAAGATGGTGGTAGTTCCACAATACTTCAAGGCTGTGTCTTTTTCCTACTTCACAGTCCTATAGAGCAACCTTGATAAATACATTAAAAGGTCATTATCCATGTTTCTACATCTTCTAATATTAAAAGAAACTATGAGCTACATAGCAAAAGGAAGTGAAGAGAATGTGTAGGCTGGAGCTGGCAGACCTCTGACAGCTCTAACCCAGTTAGCATGAACCCAGTGGAGATTCTCAAAAAGCACCTGCACCCCTAACCCTTGTCACAGCGATGATTTCATTGCAACTGTTACCCTTGCTCCTACATTCGAGTAATCATCCCAGCATCTAGCCTGTAATTATAACCAGACCTCCATTTGATTACCCAGGGGTATCTCAATAGTGGCTTCATTAATGAAAACAGGCTGCTCTCTGTCCCTGGGACAAGTGCAAGAGAAGTATTGATTTGGTCTCCAGTTGGAGGTCTGGCCGAGCTTGGACAAAAACTGCGATCTGTTTTGGCTTTTGTGGTATGAGACGGAGAGAAAGATCTCCTGAAGTAAGCAGTGTGATGATTTTTTATATTTTTTTTTAATTTTAGAAGGTATAATTCATATGTATTTTTTCTATTATCAGCTACTTCATATCTTCAACCAGTGACTGATTTAGGTAAGACGAAACGTGTTAAATGAGTTGTTTACATCTCTTTGGAATCAAGCTTTGATTGAGTGATCAAATCTCTTAAGCTCCTTTGAAAACCAACTCTTTAAATTTCTTGGGAAAGTTGCTGTTCAAATTGAACAAGAAAAGGAAATGGGCCTGGGGGAGATTCATAGGGTGGTGACATAATAAAGGAAATGAAACACTGAATGCTTTTCTTTCTGTAGCTTCACAGACCTTTGTTAGATATTTAATTAACTTCATATTTGGTTCTGCAGGCTGGATCCCACATTAGTAGCTTCAGTTGCTAAATGTGCAAAATCCGAACAGTTATTACTGTTTTAATTAGCAAAATTGTTAGCCATGTTCTCTTGGTGTTGGTTTACGGAGGCCCCATGATGTGGAACACAAACACCCACTGTCCTGCCAGTTTTGTTTCCTATTTTGGCTGATTAATTCAGACACAGAAAGGAGATTAACATCCTTGCTTTTAACGAATTATTATTATTATAATGTTGAGTACTGATACCATCCTCAGTCAAGTGCAGACTGTGAGCACTTTTGTGTGCTTGCTACCTTTTTCTTTAATAAAACTTTTCTTCTTTTTCCACAACACTTTTCTTACCTCAGGGGACAGAGAAGATCCTCAACCAGCAGTGTGTGCTGGCGGCCACCCAGCTGGTCCACAGGGAAAAGGGGTCACCTACTTCTGAATCTCTAAGAGATAGTTTGTGGGTTTTGTTGCCTTTTTTAGTTCTATCTCTGTGATTTATGAAATAATCCTGTCAACCTTCTGCAATATGGGAATTTATTACAGATTAACACTCAACTATCAGATCCAAATGGGGGAAAGGCGAACGGTTGATGCTGCCTAACTTGGAGAAATATCTGAAGAACAGTGCCTGTAGAGAGGATTAGGAGCCTGCAATGGCTGCCAGTTAAGTCATAGCCTTTGATTTAATAAAAATAAGGCCTTGTTCTTATCTACTGCATGCTACAACTTAGTAATCAGTACTTCTCCTTTACGTTGAGGTTTGTTTCTGAAGCTGAAGGAACAGGTTTCTTGCCTTTACTTCAATTTATGTATATTTGTATACCAAAATGTCCTTGTCCCACAGCATTCACTGATTTGTTCACCTGAGTTTCAAGTAACAAGACTGCTTTGGAGGTAGGTCAATGGTAACTCCATTCTCTTTGAAAATTAAATATAAACGTTAAATTCTCTCTCTATGTCATTTGTATGCAGACTTTTCACAGTACAGCCAGTAGTGGCTTTGACAATTTTAAGGCTCTAGATATTACTGAAAAATTCACTTTAATATATTATCTCTTGGAAAAAACTATTCACAAAGGTTATCCTGTTGTAACTATAGAAGTCAAAACAATAAGCAGATATAGGTCTAAAAAACATGAGTTTGTATAAAATAGGCTTAATTTATGGCTTTCTAGTTTTATGCTGCAGAAGCTGTTTGCCTGACAGGACTTGGGTGAACCTTCAGACTGCTTTATGAAAGATTGGGAGAGACATGGAAAATTGTTAAGCTGGCATTTCACTGTTTTAAATCCCTAAGTATCTAAATTATACTGTTAATTGTATATGATTTTTATACAGTTTTAATTATAATTTAAGATTTTAAATATAAATTTTAAAGCATTTTTATGCAAATAAAATAAGTCTACATGGAATAAACTCAGATTTCTACCTTTTCTTTTTTTTTTGATCTTTGTTTTACTCAGCTGGTACACTAAATACTTCTGCTCTTACCATAAAATAACTTAAAAGGTTTGGACACCCATGATTTGAAGGAATATTTAGTATTTTTAAGAAAATCTCTGTTCTGCATTTTTATCTCCTTTTTATTTACCAGTTCCTCAATCTGTATTATATATTTATGTATAAAATCTAAATGCAATGCTTTGACCATTTGTCAGGTTTCTTTTAGGAACAAGGCCATATCTAGTGTTCCTTGTCCACCTAAAATTATTTTGTCAGTAGAAAGACTGGGAATATAGAAATGGATCCCAGGAGGGATATATAGTAGCTATGAATAGTATGTTAGCTGACCACAAGGCAGAGCTGTTACTGGCACAAAACAGAGACAGCTCATTAGAGAAAAGAATATTGTAGTAGTGGAAGAAGTTTTGCTTCAAATTGCTTTCCAAATGTGGCAGTCAGAAATGAGATGGACTACAACATCTAAAAAGGATGGATGATCTCTAGGTTTAGTTATGGGATTTTAATTCCAGGAGAGATCTTTGCCAGTGAAATTTGTGCTAATGGACACACCACAGGCTCTCGTCTGCCTTTGCTTTTTTTTTCTAAATGGAAGCTATTCCACATGGGGGTACAAAATTTTTCTTCACTCTAAAGCCCTTAAATGGATTGTAAGATAGAGCTTCATATGTTCTGCTATCTTCAAAAGAAAGAGTGAGCCATTTAAAACTGGACAAAGACTTATAATTATTTACCTGGCGTGTGAGTTACTTGTGAAAATATTTGTGCAGTAACATTTTATAGGGAGGTTTAAAAATGTGTTTGCTCTGTTGAACAGAATAAAAAAATTTACAGCATTTTTCTGTTTTCAGAAACAACAATCCTTTCGTATTTCCCAGGCCTTGGTACAGAACATAACGTGGCTCACTCGGTCACACAAAATTTCACAACATAGATCCAGGAGCACAAGGGAGGTCAGTGTTTCAATATAAAAAGTCTACACAGTTCCTGGATGAAACATGAGTTTTCCCATCCTTCCTACCTCAGACACAAAAGGATAAATTATGTCTTCTTATGACAATGTGAGCTCTCTGTGACATTTACATGCTCATTTAATGCACTATAAACTACTTGGCATATCATATAAAATTATTCGGTTTCTCATTGTTTCCTCTTTCATTGTAGCTTTCAATATAAAAATTCAGTCACCTAAGTGTTGGACTTATTCCAAGTTCAAATTAAGTTTCTTAAACACTTGGTATGCTCTCTCATTAAGGAGAGCATAATCCCTTTTGCTATGGCAGGCAACTGTAGATAATAACTAGAAATACTGCATTTCTAAAACCTACCTTTTTTTTATGGTTCTAGTGTGCTTTGCAAACCTTTGGTCATTTATGAGCTCTTTTAACTGCATTTTCCTCATACCTTTTAAACTTCATGCTTTATGTAGTACACAGTAGATCAGCTTTGTGTAACCCACCAGAAATATTTGAACTGGGTCATAGGAGGCTCAGTCTAAATTGTTTAGCTTTTCCTTATCTTGTAAGCCTGTCTTTTCTCTAGCTCTAAGTCTAGAGTCCTTTCTTTTGATGGCCACTTTGTTAAATTTCAAAGTTGATGTTATTTTTCTTTCCTTTTACCTTTTATGTGTGCAATGTTGAGATTAGTACCAGAGCAACACAATATCAGACATAGGGTCCATCTCTTCAAGCATTTGTCTCCAACGGTGTCCATAAACAGATAGATCAAAAAATAATACAAAGTTTGGTTTTATCCAGTCTCACTAAAACAGTGACATGTGGGGAAAATAAATTTTGTGCTTTGCTAACTGTAGTAGATTGAACAAATGGGATTCAATCACTTGACTATAAACATCTCAAGTCTAGACATGCACGTCTGAGCTTATCACTTTAGGCCCCTTATAGTCAGTGGTAGAAATAGACCCTGTTAAAGTGCAACTCAGTTTATCCTAAAGTCAATGTCTAAAATGCCTAAGATGAATTGTACTAAACCATCTATTTTGCTCCATTGAATCTGAAGGGAGCGTGGGGAAGATACAGAGAAAAAGCTTTTACATTTGATCAGGCAACTTTCACTTGAGCTTCAAACATTATTTGGTACTATGCCGTCTGAATCTTTTTGATGAAACTGCATTTTTAGACTTAAATTTAAGTCATTCTGTTATGGAAATAAGACAAAACTTGGAGGTTTCAGAATTAAAATGAAATTGTTCTAGGTCAGCATCCTATTTTATTGGAACATCCTTAGATGACAAGACTGTGGGAGTGCACTGATCTCCTTTTTCCATACATTTATGATACCTTTACAAGAGCTTTTGTTGTCTATAAGTTCCCTGAATGGACAGATTTCCTCACAACCTGGCATCTTGTTGTCCTACCTTCTCTCCAAGTAACCTGAACCTCCAGGGTGGTCAGACTGCTTCAAGACTTGCCTTCTTTGCCTGAGTTGGTCTCAGCTGTGAAAGCATGGTCGTTAAAATACAAGGTTAAATCTACACATCAGTCTTTTCTTTACCCATCTCAAGCCAATATCTGTAGATAGTCAATCACATATGTATGCCATTGAAAATTTCATTACAAGTAATAGATCTCTTTCAAAGAGTTTGCTTTGTATAAAACAGTTTAGATGGTGAAAATTGACGTTTGACAAAAACCTCAGCTGACGTGTCTGTTTGACAAGCAGGTCATAGGAGTGAGCTGGCATAGTGACATGTGTGCCATGCTACAGAACACAACAAAAGTTAGGTGGCTCCCAAAAATGTATATAAAAATCCCTCCCCATGTATTTTTATAACAAATTAATTCTTTGTTGATGCTGATTTTGTGCCATCACCATCTAAAGGTCCAAGTCTCAGAGGGGTTGGGCATCTCATGACCATGGGAGCTCAGCACCACAGAGAGTCTGAGCCCAGTTACATGGTCCAAAACTGTCAGGTTGATTGACATCCCTCTAAGCGAGACAGGATAAACAACTCTGTCCTGCTGTAGCTCCAGTGATGTCAAGGCTTGGCTGGATAAACCCATACCTCACTAGGCTGCAAACAGAACTCAAAGCTAGGGAGTTTGGGATGCTGCTGTCAGCCAGCAATGCCCAAAAGCCAGTTAGAACCACACTGTACTGTAGAACTTTCCAATGAAATGTGAGGGGGGGAAAGGGGCTTATTGGATATGTTAATCCATTTAAAAGAGTGAGGGTAACTACTTTCTCTTCCCTCTGGAGTTGCTTTTAGAATATTTAACTCTGGAATTGTTGTAATGTGTAGCAGTTTGACATTTTTACCTTGGTAGACCACATATGTATTCTCAGTGGAATAAGTGGCAAATGCAACAAGGACTTCTGAAATATGAGATGGTCTTTTCCAACCTAAAACGTTTCTTTGATGCTGTGTGTTCAGGCTGCTGGTGGCTCCAAATGAGCAGTGGAAAATCTATGCAAACTCTTTCCAGCATAATGTTCCGAATGCACAAACCTGCAGAAACACTTAAATGTGAGTGCATAAAATTACATTGAAATGCATCATTTAAAAAATGTTTTCATTATTGCATTTTTATTTTATAATTTGAGTCACTAAATTATATTAATTGAGAAAATGTTTAATTCACTGCTTCTACAATGTGAGTCAATGAAAATAGGGTTTTAGTTATACAAACAGAAGCTAGCAATTTCTCTCATAGCTATGCTTGCATAGCTTGCATAGACATTCATACAGTGCAGAAAAAAGAGTATTTTTCTTAAAATTAAATTTTCCAGGCAAAAATAATATTTTAATTTTGTGACAACTTAGAAATGCTTTAAGTTCTCTTCAAACCCATCGCATGTGGAAATAAAAATATTTTAGCAAAGGTGTAGCTTATGTTCTGGTGAAAATAACGATGTGAAACAGCAGATATAAGGGGTGATTAATCAGGTGTGCATGAACTGCCTGCTAAAAAAGGTACTTTTGGCAATGCTGTAAAAAAGGATGTCATTGCAAAATTATCTGGGAAAAATTAACTCAAAGAAGCTGAACTGTATGAGCCCTGTGAGATTCTTCTTCAGGTACATTGGTGGGATTTCCCAAAGATTCAGATAAAAATTGTCCTAAGGCCACACAATAATATTTATTTTTTTCCTGAATACTTCTGCCTCATTTCCTGTGCTGTACAATTGTTGATAGTGGGTTTATCCTTATTTAATAATGTCTACCAAGAGATGGAGAAGATTCCTCACTGTGCAGGACTCACTGATATCCCTAAAGAAAATATTATGGATGGCCTATGAGGTCAATAGCAAGGATAATAGGAAACACAACAGCCATCAGATATTTCTTAAAACAGCTAAGTATAGTATTCTACATTTTGGGAAAATTAGTCAGTGAATGATCATTCTGATGAAGTGGCAAAATTCAGTTTTCTGTCTTCATTTTCATGATAATGTTATTTTGGAACTGGGAAAAACTGGGTCAGTCTTACCTCAAGCTGCTCATTCAGCTGAAGTACCTTCTTCCCTTGAGAAGAGCTGTTGCTATTCTTTTTTAGCTCAGACTCACAAGTGCTGTGAGGGATTGTTTGGAGTTTTAACATTGAGGGTCCACATGTGAGGAAAAAACAGTTCCCTCCAAACAAACTCATGGATCCCTGGAGATTATTCCTTGGATCCAGATTACTAACAGTGGGAGGAAGGCCAACACAAAGGCATAAAATATAATGGAATGACTAAAACAATGTAGCATGGTTTTTAGGATGGATTTCCGTAACCCAGTATTCATGGATGTTGACTGCTTGTTGCACAAGATGTGGTATAAGATGTTAATTATTTTATTCATAATTGTTGAAAATATTCATTTAAGTTTCAAAATAAATGTGTTTATGCCTTCTTGGTTTGTTCCTTCCTTCCATTGTCAGAATTAATTTATTCATGTGCTCTCCTACTATATGTTCTCCCTCCTACTTGTTCCAACTGTAGGTTTTCAAAGTTCTGTACCAGGAACAAGACTTTCTATATCATACATCAGCACAGGATTGTAGCTGAAAACACTGTGAGCAGATCTGTTATAGAAAATCAAATTGCACACAGGAATGAAATATGCATGTAATATATATTTGAATACTTGATTTATAAGTTTGAGCAGGTAGAAATTGGAACCCTAATTGACCTTATTAATTAATTCAGATTTCTATAGAATGGCTTTATTTCATTGACCCAAAATTTCTCCTCCAATATGTCTCTGTATACTCTGAGCTATTACTTGAGCACACACAGTAAAAGATTAAGCTCTTTTAAATGTTTCACAGAATCACAGAATATTATGAGTTGGTGTCTTCAGATCAATATAAATACCCAAAACCAAATTATGATCCAAAAATGGCAGTCCACTGACTGATCTCTAGTGAGGGTGTAAGTGCTTTGGTGTTGTGTCACATCAGGGAGGTCATTAAAAGAAAAGCCAAATGTTTGCTTGGTCATTTGGTGGGCTGTTATCCAGCTGAGTCAGCAACTTGGAGACAAGGACAACTACAAATGCTGACTCTTCCACCTCCCTTCAAGGGCAAAAAGAGGGAAGAGGCAAGAGGAAGCCTGTGATGCCCTTTGCTAGTGGGTTTGGGATGTGACTGTGAATCTATAACTTTGTCCAAGGAGATTTTGTTTTCCAAAATTCAGTGAATTTTGGCGTAACAATGCCTGGGCTTCCAGAGAGTAGTCACTTGTTCCTGGATCTGAGCTCCGAATAGAAACTTAGTAGTAATAGGGAATCTGAGTTGAGCTTTACTGCCCTAGTCAGATCTCAAACAGGAGGAATTTCTGGTGTAAACATGGGAACATCCTGGTGATGCCACAACTGGAGGGGCAGAGTGCTACAATCATATGGGCTGGCCACAAGTCCACCAGAGCTTCTGTGCAACCCTGTTGGCCCACAAGCAAGTCATGGATTGAAGGGGCAGGTGAAATTTAGGAATCTCCATGACCTTTGAGGCACTTTTTGAAAACTGAGCATTCAAAAATCATTCAAATTGAAGTTTATTCATTGAACAGCACTGGGGAGATGGGCACCTGTCCACTAGAGAAAAATCACTGAGATTGATGTCAGAGACTCTTTCTATATATGCAACTTGAGACATTTTAGACAGCATTAATCTGAGATAAACCTCCATTTTCTCCCTAAATCCAAACTGCACCCATGCTTAGTGAGGGACTCAGAAGTAAACTTGACCCTCTGCTGCTTGGCTGCAGTGGAAATGTTCCAGCAGAAATGCTTAATGGCTATGATCAAAGCTGGAAAAAATCAGAACAAAGTAGACGGGTAAAATCTAAAAAGTTCATTATCAATTCCTTGAACCATCCAACCTTTTTCGACTAAGTTTTCTGCTAATTTTCTCCCAGGTGACATTGTTTTGCCCTGATGTTCAAGTTATTTAAGAAGAACCTCTTTAAATGCACAGAGAATTGAATAAGAAATACAAACCTTTTGAGGTAAAGCTCTAATTTTCTTTTAATTTTTTTAAGTTATATGGAAAAAAAAAAACAACTTAGACTCTTTCTATGCCAACAGAAAGACAAGAATTTTCCACCTTGCTGCTTAATTGGCAATATAATAGTTTAGAATGTACTTTTAAGAGGTTTGGAAACACTAGCTGTTCTTATCCCATCCAAATGGCATTAGTGCTTTGTTAACACTCGCTCATGCTGCACTTGACATGCAAAGAAAATTCTTGCTGCTGTATCATAAGGCTAATTTCTAAAATGTCTCCAAAATATTAAACAATTTCTTAGATGAAGATTTAAATGAAACCTTTTACATAACTAAATAATCTGGAATAAAATATAAATTGTTATTCTTTCTGGTAGAGGTTTAGTTTTTTCTGGTCTGGCTTCATCAAGGTGTAGTTGAGAACATTCTGGCTGAAAATGATGTTCCCAAGGTCATGAGATGAATTTGCAGGCTTTAAGTATGCAGGCGTGAAATCTGGCACCTTCCAAGCTGCACATTTGTACTTACAAATTCACTCAAGATTTATAGTCATTACTTACAGATGATGTCATCAGCCATTGCACATATTTCCTACCTCATTTTCCCAAGGTAGGATTTAAATTTTTTTGAGGAACGAGGAACTGGCAATGAATACTGACAATGAGCAACAAATATCAGGGACAGTTTCAAATTATTTTTAATACCAGTACATAATTCCTTTGTGGTTAATATTCTGCAAAATGTGCTAATGCATCAGCAACTTTGTTACCACATAAATGCATTTACCACAAAATTAGAAGGTTTTACTCATACCTAAAATTTCAAAATTGCTAATGGGGCAAGGAGGTGACTGGCTCAGAGAAGCTACCCTCCGGAGAATGGACATAAAATCAAATCCTGCCTTAATCAGGCAGAATTACTTTTAAGATTACTAGAAAATTTTATATGAGTTAGCCAGGTAGGTCTTGGCCTGTTTTCACTCTAAATTTAACCATTAATTTATGTTAATGGACTAAATTCTGCTCTGCAGTGTTTGTGTAAATCCAGAGTCACTGTACAACTTTTCAGCAGGCTTTTTTCTGGATGGTCACCAGCGCAAATAAGAGTAGAAGAATCTGGCTCTTTTTACATAAGGTTGCTATTTATTCAAAATATGCTCCTACAGGCTGTTCACATTCTTTCTGCAAATATTTTAGTTGTGACATAGGGCTATGGATTCAATGTGAAGTGAATCACAAAAATATCAGAATTCTCACGAACAATACCTACAGTAAAGATGAAATCTCCACTGAACAGTGATTTAAAACAGTGCAGAGACATTTTTTGCTGCCCACGAAGGGCAGTCATGAGTCATGACTTACTCCTGTTATATCATAATAGCCTGTTCTATCCAAAGACTCTGTTTTCCCAAAAGCCTGTATTTTGAATACACAGCATTTGTGAATAGTTCCTACATTGACCTTGAATTGGATTAGATCCTTGTTGTGAGCTGGCAGTGATGCTGAAGCAGCTCTTGATAAATTCTTTGGGGTAAATAATGCATTAAATATAATTATTTTATATTCTGATTACTGATGTTCTGATGACAGATTTTTAAAAAATATGTTTATTTTTATCTGCAAAATAACTGTCAGTGTCTAGCTTTAAAGTTTTTACTACTGAGAACCTAAATGTTGAGTTAATGGGAGAAAGCTTTTATAGAGCTATTTTGATTTTGCAACCCTACTGAAAGATCATGACTTACTGACTTACCTCATGTAATGTGCTTCATTGACAGCAGAATAGCACTTCAAAGTCATTATAATCCTGGGACTGACCCCTGGAGATGTTCAATCTCTCCATTGACTATAGAAGGAGATTAGAATTATTCCATTTGCACCATAGTAAGTATTTAATTTTTCTGGAATGAACTGCAACCAAGTGTCTGAACCCAAATTTTATTTATACTGGAAATGTCTATGCTTACAGATACTGATATTTATTGACATATAAAACAACCACTTCAGAAAGTGTCACCATCTTTTTAAATTTCATCTAGATATTTCCATAATTTACTATGTCAGCTCATCAAAATAAAACGTTATGGTTCGTCACATGAGATGTTTTCTGGTCAGGAAACTGAGAGTCATACGAACAGTATGGTTTAGGTCTCCAAAGCGTGCAGGATTTTCTGGATAGAAATACTCACTGTTTACCCAAAAGAGGTTTTTTGTTTAATATTGTTATGTTTCGGTGAGGGGATTTTTTTTGTTTGTTTGTTTTCTATTTGCAATGAAAATTCAAGAGACATTAATCCAAAATTTCTTCTGGGAATATTTTTTTCATCAATCTTGATAAATAAATAAATAGGAGATTTGGCTTTTTCCCACATTACACATTAAAACCTATCAAACATAATAAGCATGACAGACCAACACTAACTATGAACTCCAAGATCTACAAAGTATGAAACCTGTTACTGTGGTTGTTTGAATCACCAGTTGTCTTCAGGTAAACCTGGTTGCAACACAAAATGCTGTTAATTAAAATATCAAAGTCATGGCCCAGATACTCAGCTGCTGTGAGCCATTTGAGACTGAGCCATTTAAACACTCTCAGGAAAGGGACCTCGTTTTAAAACTTTCACTGTAACCCCTTATGACTCTGGTTGTTAAAATTCTGCAAAAGTAATTACTCAAAACCTCACATTGTTCTTGTCTTTTTCTTTTCTTTTCTTTTCTTTTCTTTTCTTTTCTTTTCTTTTCTTTTCTTTTCTTTTCTTTTCTTTTCTTTTCTTTTCTTTTCTTTTCTTTTCTTTTCTTTTCTTTTCTTTTCTGTTTTCTTTTCTTTTCCTTCTCTTCTCTCTCTTCTCTTCTCCTCTCTTCTCTTCTCTTCTCTTCTCTTCTCTTCTCTTCTCTTCTCTTCTCTTCTCTTCTCTTCTCTTCTCTTCTCTTCTCTTCTCTTTTTCCTTTCCTTTTCTTTTTGTCTTTTTGAAGCTGGACTTCTTTAATGCAGAAAATATCCATTATATTTTGTCAGTGTTCAGCTTGGGCACAGCCTTGTGCAACTCTGTTTCAGTTGAGAAGATCAGAAATGCTCAACAGTCAGCTCAGTGTTCAGGCTTTCTATCTGATCCTCATATTACATCTTTTTTTGTTTTTTCTGTGTACATCTGGTAAAGTAATTTTCTAAATTTGTCGCTATTATAGCAATGCAAACTATTTATGAGAAGATCTCCAAAACACATGGAACTCACCTACTTCCATGTTTCATTATAGAGATGAAATTCAGCCCAGTTTCATCAAATATTGTACAAAGTTCACAAATCTTTCAGATACACCTGGCTGAGGCATAGTTCTGTGTTTCAGTTATCCAAAGCCCAGAGTGCATGTGAAGTCAATGGAACCTCTTTAGTTTTTTGCTTTTAAATTCAGTTTTGTTCTCTACTGGCTCAGCTTATTTGGGCTCCAAATTTGAAATAAGACTTTTCCTTCTCCTCGAACTTTCACCCAGCTCTTCTCTGTCTGCCAAAAATGTGATCAACAGGAATAGCTCTGAAGACCTCACTCAGGCAAAGCTCCCATTTCTATATTCCTCAAGGGAAGCTCGATCTGGCTAAGATGACGGATAATGAGCAAGAAATAGTAGGGGCAGCCTCAAGTATTTTTAACACCAGAATGCTACTCCCATGTCGTCAGTAGCCTGCTGTGAAATGCATCAGCAGTTTTGAAACTGAAAAAGATGCTTCCCAACAGAAAGTCAGTATTTGTCTGCAGCTATTATTTGCTGTTTATTTTGCATGGCCTGCTCAGAACAGTACAAGGCAATGTGTAAACTCTAAACAATAATTCAAAGCATGAACTAACATAGCAATATTTTTATCTGAGAGTTTAATGTGTCCAGGTCGATCTGGCTGGAAACAGGCTTAGCAAACCCAATTTTTGCATGTCCTAAAGCACCACACTATAAAACAGACACTTTCTATACCATTCAGTCCCAGGGAGAATCTTATTCCTCTTCATATCCCAATGCCTTTCTAAAAGAGCATGATGTCATGTAACTAATAGCTGCCATATGCAATTTATCTCTCTGCAGGGTGAGGAGATACTCCATGCATATCATTGCATTTGGGTAACAGTTTTGGGGAGGAGTGGGAGAGCTGTATGATAAATGTGCCGTATGTATCCAGCAGAAAAGTGGGTTGGATGAAAGGCATGTGATAGGCAGGACAACATGAGCTGTTGGGGGGTTTTCAACATTTCTTTTCCTGTGAGAATTAGTTCCAGAAACTTGGACCAACGTCTTGAAAGGAATGTTTTCTTCTCTGCTCAGACAAGTGTTACCTTCTGGGTAGAAAGCCTGGGGAGGTGATTTTGCATCCCAGGTTCCCACCCTGGTTCCAGAGAGATTCTTTGAAAGCCTGTCCACGCTGCCAGCTGTAGACAGATTCACTCCTCCTGTGTGAACCCCAGAACCAGAAGGGTGGTTCTGGATAAGCTGCCAAATCAGGCCTGGAAAGAGAATAGTCACGTTCACACACAAAGGGCAGGGTATATTATCTTGGGCATGGTGCCAAGAACATGCAGCTATACTGCTTCCAGATGCAAACTGGTGAGTCCACAATGTCCTGTTCTGCACTTGCATGGACTCACTAATTTTGAGCTCTGGGCTGTGGTCTATTTTGCCCTTAGCCATCCTAAGCCTGGGTCATCAATCATCTTATAGAAAAGGGGAAAGACCTTCAACTCATTTTTTTTTCCTTCTTAGAGAAAGACAGTGGAGGAATATTCTGGGATAGTTATAATGCTTTTGTTGGTGGGTTATGCTACTGTGTTTAGTTGCAGATTCCTGGTACAGATGGCTTAGGGCCCAGGTATATCACATTACTGAATTCCAGATGGGAGGTAAGAAAATCTTGTATAAACTCAGAGGAAGATCTTCATCTAGTTGGAGAGATTGAATCTACTTCTCAGAAACCAGGAGCAGAGGAAAAGGAAAAACAGTGCTGCATTGAACATTGGAAGTTTTGTGGATATTGGCTAAGAATGGAATAGAATAGCATAGAATCATTTCAGTTAGAAGGGACCTACAACAGTCACCTAGTTCATCTGCCTGGCCACATAGAAGCATAGAATTGTTTAAGTTCAAAAGGACCCTGGAGACAATTTACGCACCTGTAAACCCAGTGCTGCCAAGGCCCCCACTAAGATGTCCCTAAGCGACATGCCTGCACATCTTTTAAATACCTCCATGGATGGTGACTCAACCTCTTCTCCGGGCAACCTGTTCAGTTCTTGACCATTGTAAACCTCTCCTGATGTAACTTGAAGCAGTTTTCTCTCATTCTTTCCTTCTGAGATGAAGATGCTAAAGCCAGAGCAGTTGGAGTACACAAAGCTGACANGATGATGACTCAACCTCTTCTCCGGGCAACCTGTTCAGTTCTTGACCATTGTAAACCTCTCCTGATGTAACTTGAAGCAGTTTTCTCTCATTCTTTCCTTCTGAGATGAAGATGCTAAAGCCAGAGCAGTTGGAGTACACAAAGCTGACAGCGCTGGATTGTGGCAGTGCAGCTTGGTGAAGAAGGAAAGCTAGCAAAATACCCTCAAATATCAGCTTCATTATCTAGAAGAATTACAGAAATTCTACCAAATCTTTGCCTAAAATTATTTTCAGGACAGGCTAATTTCTGGATACACATAAAAGGGGGGAAAAGTCTTACCCAAGAACAAGGAATGAACAGCCAGTCCTGGGTCTCATATTGAAGAAGGCTTAGAGGATGCAGGGCAAACCACTCCCTGTCTGAGCAGAGTGCTTTCTTTACTCTGTCTCTTCATCCTGACATGGGGATTTCAAGTTTATGAAAGCCAGTGGCATTTAACTCAAAATCATCCTGTGTTCTTAATATCCAGGAAGAATCCTAGATGCCAAGGAGTAACTAAGATATGATTTTATAGAAACAATTAGCTTTTTGTCCGAGAATGGGACTCTTAAAAGAAACTGATGACAGACAAAACAACTGGCAAGAATTGTTTCCTTCTAGAAATCTTCCAAGCTAAATGACCAAAACTAAATCTGAATCTTAAAATCTAACCACCTTTTAGAAACCAGCTTGAAAAAGGATACAACTACTCAGGAAACCACATTGCCATCCTTCAGGCAAAAATGAGATATTAAAAACTTTCCTTTGGAGAACTAGGATGAAAAAGCACAACTGAAAACAATATTCAGAATGTCCCACCCAATCTGTAGAAAGATTTTATTGTTCTGATAATCTCTAAACAGTTTATTTTAATTATGACCCAATAGTAGCTGAAATTATAAAACAAAAGGCTTGTGAAACTGAAAAAAGCTGTTATTTTCCATTTTGAAATATTTAAATGCAATAGTTTCAAAAGTACTTTTAAAAATCTGATTGTTGTCCAAGTGTTAAAAATTTATTTCAAGTGAACTTTCTCCATAGAAAGTTTCAAGCTGAAAATGGTAAACACACCAGATTAAAATCACTGTGAAATCCTGCATCAGGTGCCGAGGCAGTGGTAGCTAGAGATGCACAGATTATGGTGGACATCATTGGCAATAGGCATCATTTTAGCAACCTCCCACTAATCTGGTTTTGTCATTACAATCCCACAATTTTCTCCTAAAGTCAATAAAATAACAGCCATAAGCTTCAGTCCCCAATGACTGGCAACTCAGAAGTTAAAGCTAAGATTTCAGGACATAAACATTTTCAGCTTTGTGATGAAAATCCTCAGCTACCCTTAAAGTGGATTGGAGATTAGAGGAAGGGGAAGCAGATGTGTAACTAAGGGCTCACACAGGAGAGGAAGGGGAAATCTCCTCTGCTCACAACATCCACCTGCTTATTATCCACTAAGGTAAAAACTCCTCCTGCTTTCATCTGCCATAACTATTAAACTGAAGGGGAGTTAAGAGAATTTAGCTCCACAGAGGACTGAGTTGTTAAAAAGTAACATTTGTTCCACTCATTTTGTCAACACTAAAGGCAATGACAATTTTCCACTATGTGTGTTTTGTTTTTTATATCTTGTTAAAGGCAACCCAAATTACTGGGATTAAAGACAAGAAGTTGGAAAATTATTCATTCCAGGTCGAGGTGAATGAAAGATAGGAAATTGGAGAAAATTAATTTATAATGTAGTTTTTATAAGTGACCAATAGACAGTACATCAGAGTTATAGCAAACACAATTTTAAACAGAGAGAAACTTGTACATAGTAGTCTATTTACTTTTGAAAAGCACTGTTACTGAAAGCTATTTATATTATGATCTTAATATGGTTCAGAAAAAGTGTCTATATATATTTTAATAAATATTTTTGAAAATAATTTTATTATGTATGGAAAAAGCAAATTTACTTGAGCTACACAAATTTTGTGAAATCAAAACGAGGGGTCATTCTTGGCAAAATATGATCTCTTATCATGTAATGGTCACATATCCACTTTTCAGGTTCATTTTATTCACTGTTTGTTTTTTTTTTTCTTATTTTAAACATATAATACAATTCAAAAGACACAACAATGCTTATGAGGCTTTACAACGAGTCTGACACATAAGTTACTGATTTTTTTAAACAGTATAGGACATTGGTTTTTCAGAAAAATGCTTTGTCATACAGTTCAAGTCAAATTCATCATAAGACCAGAAAATTTCTGTGGCATCCTCATGACAACTAAGATCAAGTGGAATTTGTACAGAATCATGACTATTTAATAAAAAATATGGTCTTACCAAGAACTTTCATCAAGGAGAGTATTCCTATCTCTAGGCAAGCGCTTTTTCTTCAGTTACTGTGACACACTTTCAGCTTTTTACAGAACAGATTTCCTCACTGAAAACTGAAGGGGAAAATTTGTACATGTGTTTGTAGGTATATCGTAATTAGCAACGATTTTGGAAACAATTTTTCTGGTAGGGATTAATCCCTACTAGATATTGAATAGCTGATTGATAGTGAAAAACAAAAAAAATACTCCAAAAGCCATTAAGTTTTTATTTAAAAAAAAAAAATTTGAAAAAAATATTAGTGTTTTGAGGATTTTAAATGATAATGAAGCCTAGTATAATTAGTTCAGCATTAACTGCACTTTATGTATTTTCCAAGAAGAAATGAAAAAACTGAAGATAAGGGTTCTTTGGTTTGTTTTTTTCTCTCTCTGCCACTGAGGAGAAAGAGAGAGAAACTCAGACCAAAAGAAAAAAACCAAAACCAAAACCAGCAAACAAAAAACCCCACCCAACTTGATAGAGATTTTCAAAACACTGTACAGGAGAAATTCTGCTAATTGCTTTGATTCGCTGGAATATACTGCATAGTGCTACAGCTCTAATTTGGGTTTTAGACTGTCAGTAAGAGTAAAGCAGAGCCTTAGGAATTGGTGATAGCACTAGATTTGCCAGTGGAGGACACGACTGGTAGTGAGGTGTCAGATAAAGGTCACTGTGTAGCCTGGAGCACAACTAAGAGCAAGAGGTGTCTGAGGGAGTAATTCACCCCAGCCTCACCTGTGCTTGGGAGAGATGTGCTGGATCAGCAGGGGAGATGCCATTCCTCTCCACACCCTGAAGAGAGGTCTCCATGTCAAACTGTGCCAAGTGTGAGAAGGTGCCAACCTTCTCAGTGACTGGACTCCGAGCAGGATATATTGTCTTCTGTTACAATTCTGTTCTGAATTGTGTTTTGAATTATAAAGGGAAAAAACTTGCAGACTAGAGCTGCTTCTCAAGAACATCAATCCAAAAGCTTCATTTTTATTCAGAAATGCTCACATTTTAATCAGCACTACAGAACTGCTGTTTTCCACCATCTACTGCACATTGTATAAAAATATTTTCCCATATTGGATTTCCATTGTAAGTAAACTACACAAACATATCTTAATACCTAGTATGTGTCATATTTCTGAAAGACATAGAGGTTGCCTGTATTGGAAGTGTGACAACACTCATATCCTGAATCTGAGCTTTTTCTGAAGAGGCAAAAATGACATGATTTTCCAAGCATTGCTATGCAAGTGGATTCTTCTTCACATAAATTTCCACCTGAAATAAGGACAAATCCTTTGGCTGGGCCCCACTTGCAACTTGACCTGGAGCAGATGAAAAGCTCTGCACATTTTTTTTTTGATTCATCCTTAATTGACATATTTCCCAACAGAGCACTCCTTGAACTCTTCAAGAGACAGAGATTAAGCTCATCATCATGACTTGTGCTATTACATGTAGAGGAAGAATTATGATGACAGCTCTGGCACCTCTTATATTTAAAAATGCTAAAAATTAGAGCTGTATTTAAGTTTTGAAAAGTTGAAGTTTCAAGTTTTCAGAAGAGATTTCAGAGAGGAAGTTGCCTGATTTTTTTTTAAATAAAACCATTGTGACAAATATTGACTAATAGTGTGGCCCTCAGAGTGTTATTTCAAATAGTTTGTCTCATTAATTGTTCCGTTCCAGCTTCTAACATCACACAGAAATGTAGCATGTAATAAATACTATCTTTAGTTAACACATTGCCCTTTAATGTCATTCTTTGCATATAATACATTCTGCACGGTCTGATATCAACTTTAATTAGTACTAGACACTCTGGAACACTGGTAAAACTAACATTCAGAATACTTTTGGTATTTTCCTCATAATTTGGCAAGCTGACTACCTGATGCAGGGAAGTTAGGCCTACCAAATTCTTTCTTATGGTACACTGAGAGCTGGCACAATGAAAGAGAAAGATACTTTCACATGTTAACCAAATTTCAAATTGTGCACAGAAGTGTGAAATATTAATTTACAATATTAAAGTTTTTGTCAGATTTTATTGTGGAATAAAAGCATAAGACACTGAAAATTAATACAAAAATTCATCAAAATGACATTGTATTTCCATAGTTAGATGTCCTATACTTCACAAGAATTTTCTAATCATTATGAAGCACCAAGGCAAAAGAAAAAGAACAAAAACATAATTACTTGAATATATTCACCGTGTTATTTAAAATTTACTGGCTTTGATAAAACACTCTTAATAGTGAGAAATACAGAGAGGTCAAATTCAAATTGCTGATAGAGAAATTCTAGGAACAACCAGCAATATAAGGTAGCTGGTTATGAGGAATGGAGTGGGTATGGGGTTCAATTGTGGGGTCAAAACTGAAAAATAAAAACAGAGGGAGGAATATAGACCAAAAAAGTAAAACAGGTATGGTGTCTTCAAGATATTAACTAATGATGTAATTTTCCATGTGCTTTTTTTTGCACAAGATACTAGTTACAATGACACTGGATCACAGAAGTGTCTACTAAAGCATAGTACAAAGAAGTCTGTGTACCTTGCTTAATGTTCGCAAGTTGTAGATGTCAGCAGCTGTTTATACCTCAAATAACCACCTTATAGTAAACCTACACTGTCTTGCAGCCCTAGAAAGATCAGGATAATTCGGTGACAGGTAATATTTATAAATCTGCAGTATGTCAAATCTTACCTTGAAATTTGTTCTTTGGAGCTTAACTGTATGCAGATGTTTGGACACAATCTTTCAGGTAATATCAGGTATATGAGGGGCTGAAAGAGGTGCAGTATTGTTCCAGGAATTCAGAAGTGTCATGGAAGTTTGCTACTTTTGTGGATCTGAAAAAAGATATTGTACTTTTAATACATTATCGAGTACAGGTTATGCAGTTACTCTACAGTAAACAAGAAATAAAAATTGGATGCAGCTTTCAGCTTATGTAATTTTTATAGCTCCATTATTTCAGTACACCTTAACCAGTTTGGCCAGTAAAGGGTAACGGTTAACCTGTGCTGAAACATCAAAAGGAAAAGAAATTTTTCTGAGTACTGAAGGATACTTTGCTTGCTCTAGTTGTTTTTTTGGACCATCAGTGGTAATCAGCCAGTCAAAATATTGTTATTGAGCAGAGATATTACAAACATTTGAAAAACAAGCCCCATAGCAGAAAGCAGACAACTCAATTCAGTTCCAGTCCACTTGTAATTTTCTAGTGTTTCTAAAGGCCAGCTGAAGAGATGCTTGGGGGTTTCTTGTGCTGTTACTAACCCATAAAGGTGGCTAAATGGCCAGGAAATGGCTATAGGTAACTACTGACACTTTCCAGTGATTTCCACCTGCCAGTGTTGCCCTTGAATACTGATTCATTCTGATTATAATTGTTATATTTTAGCATCTTAAGATGCTCCAAATTGTGCCAGAAGACAAAAGTATCAGTTTGTGAAGAGCCCATCCTTTGTTTTGCTCCTCCCACTACACAGCTCAGCCAAACCTGAAATTTGAAAGAAAGAAGCAGTGGATAAAAAACTATAGCACATGGTGAGTTATAATCAGGGGATGATTTGGCTCACTCTGCAGACTGAAGGAACCACCCACTCTAGAACTGTGATTTACTCCCATAAAAGTCAGTGGGAAAAATTCAACTCGAGTGGAGTTGGATCAAGGCTCTATATGTGTTTCTAACCTTTCTGCTAATATTTCGAGGAGATAATATTCCAGAGTTTGAAAATCTCCAACTATATATGTTGCATATACATAACATATATTTCTTTAATTAGCAGTATTTATATATTTGAACAGGCTGATGGTTGCAGACTTCCTGTTTAACAGGCATATGTCAAAGAAATATCTTGCCCAGGGTTTTAACTTAATTATTTCTTCAGCAACCCAAAGATAAGACCAGCTGTCCATTCCAACATTCACAGTGTTCTGGTCTGTAATTGAAATGTCCTGAAAGCATTAAATTTATAGAAGTTCAGCGACATGTTCACTGATCACTGCCTGGACTGGATTTGACTGACCTTTCTGGGTAGAAGAATGTTCCTTTGCCTTATAGAATTAGCAAATTATAAATCTTTCAAGATTGGATAAGGCTGTGATTGAGGGACAAAAGGCCACATGTTTTAATATGTCTTTTTTCTCCCTTAGTAGCTATTTTTGAGTATTCATCACAATGTTTTATTCAGGATGTTGCCTTTTAAAGTTGTGTCATCACTTCCATTGAAAAAAATGTTTCCAGCAAATAATGTGGTTTCAAATTGGTGTCTACAAAATCTATCTTTGAAAAGAATATTTTTTTAATTGTAGCAGACAATTTTTCTTTCTAAATTAAATTCATAGTAAGCAATGTCTTCATTATTTTTTTACTTAGCTATATTCTTCCATTTTCATAAAAATAAAAAAAACCTGACAGTCAAGCTTGTACGAAAATGAGAAATGAGCCTGAACGAAATCCCAAGAGAAAAGTTTAAGCAGGAAGTCTGCAATAAGGCCATCATCTCCTTCTGAATCTTTCAGCTATGTTTAAACAATATTGAATGCTTTAGGTGATATTGGGATTAAAGTGTTACATCCATATCATGATCACCCTTTTCCTGTTTGGGTTAAACCTCCATGTGTGCCAGGGAAACGTGACCTGCACAGCACTTGACAGGGAGCCCTGCAGCAAACAGGGAGCAGCTCAGGTGGGGTGGCCCATGGTAACCAAAAGTGGAGACCATGGAACTCAACTTCAGATTGCAGTGTGGGCAGGGGCTGTGGTAATTTCTGGCTTCCTACTGCTAATGAAACATCTTTTTTCTCTAACTTTGTAAGCACAAGTTGTCCACAACACAACATTGGAAATACCACACCTCATCCTATAAGATATGACTTTTCTGTTGAGATTACCCTTTTTCTTAGCCTCAAAGCAGGTATGGGAAGAGAATTGGAAGATTCAACAAATCTTATCCTTTTCTTAAATAGTGTTTGAGCCCTTTGCCTTTTATGCTTCATCTCCTTTCACTGCTTGGAAATAAAAAATGTGAGCAGCTCATCCTGTCTGCTGTTCTGCTGCAGGAATCAAGAAAAAATTCACTGAAATGATACAAGGAATTGATTTCATCCTTTATGTTTGTGACATTTTTTTCATCCCTCACCCTCTTCTCTATATATTGCTGCTCTGGAACTATGAACTGTCAGGAGCCAAGATTGCTATTTATGGGGGGTGGGCTGATATTTATGGTACTTTTTTGCACCTTCCCAAAGTTCCCAGGTTTTCTTTCTGTCCAAAATAATGGGTATTAAAATGCATAAGAAATTTTAAGAGGCAATTCTGGGCAGGTAATTACTATGGCTTCCCATAACACTTTTCAGTGCACTATTGTGGAGATTCTCCAGTACAAAAAGAACTTCAGAGTGTCCTTTATTGTCACAGAGTCTTCCTTCTGTGGTGTGCTTTTCCAGTAATGCTTCTGGACCTCTCTAAGGAGACAGTCTCTTCTTTAAATCATATGAAATCAATCTTTTGCTGAACAAAAGACTAAATTGAAAATAACAGCCCACTTTTTTTTTCCTTTTAATAAGAAAAGTCCCATCAAATTCCTCTTTGACAAAACATAATTCAGTTGTATTTTCATTTTGCAGGAGACCTTGATGCTCCTCCACCCTTCTCACACTAATTTTCTCAAGCAAACAATGACCTGCAGAGGTTCAAAGGGTCAGTTGGCCAATTCCTTAGTTATAGGTATGTTATGTTCAGAGTCTTGAATATATCTTATGATACTTCTCCATCTCTGGACCATGTAGCTGATCCTCACAAGATAAACTCTGGTGCCACAATATCTTACAGATTGGATAGTTGAATGAACATCAAACTATCGAGTTTAATTCAGTCTTTGGATTCTATCTTTCTCAAAACCAGCTTAATTTCACATCAGATAGATCTCCCACATCTCTTTCTGACCTTAACAGCACCAAATCTTTGGCCTTTCCTTCATTTTGAGGGAATATTATTTCACAAAGGAAAAGTTGCAGTTGACAGGAGAGAAATGATTAGCAGGACCACAGCCACGGTTTGTGGGCAAGAAAAGAGATTGTGCCTAAAGCAAGCATACCACAGACCAAGGACTTTTAATGCTTCCTTTTGCTGCCACATCTCCTACCACTACTTGAATATCTCAGTAACATATGCACAAGGTCTCCAGACTTCCATCCTTATAATCACTCTACATGCTAGCCCTGGATAAAGCACAACTGCTTGAAGCAAATCAAGCATAGACTTTGTAAAGGAACTTCTTAGACCCACTTATTAGTGAGGCTTTTCAGTACTTAAAGCGGGCTTATAAGAAAGAAGGAGAGTGACATTTTACATCTGCAGACGATTTAAATGAATGCTTTAAATGAAAAGAGGAGATATTCAGATTAAATGTTAGGGAACAGTTCCTTACTCAGAGAGTGGTGAGGCCCTGGAACAGATTTCACAGAAAAGCTGTGGATGTCCCATCTCTGGAAGTGTTCAAGGCCAGGCTGGATGTGACTCTGAGCAACCTGGTCTAGTGGAAGGTGCCCCTGCCCATGGCAAGGGGTTGGAACTAGATGATCTTTCCAACGCATTCTATGATTCTTTGACAGGAGACACAAGAGAATTACACATCTGAAGAAGAAACAACACCATGTCAATTTTGTGCCATATCTGAAACTCCCTGGCCTTCAGTCACTTTTGTCATCCTTCTTCTAGCTCATCAGCCTTCTTTTTTTATGATATTTGACTGAGGATCACGACTACTTTTAAACATTATATTATAACTCTTTTTTCTGCTATTTTATCATTCTATTAGAGTTTGACTTCATTAGAAAAAGTCCTACTTTATGGGGATCATCAATTGTTGATGCCCCTTTCACTTCAGATGTCAAGCTCAGTTTTCACAGAAGGGTTTATTTTATGTTAGTATGGCATTTGTAGAACACTCAGAATGACATAATCAGCGTGACAGTGTTTTTTTCATTTATGAAGTCAAGGCTTCATAAGACACAGAATAAATCAGAACAATAAATTTACTTTTTTTCTATGTGTGCTGTGGCTACAGGCAAAAGATAAAACAGCAAAGAATTGCAGCAGTTTGCTTCAGCTAGGTGTGTTCCTACAGGTGAGTAAGGAGTGCATTGATGTTTCCAAAAGTTTGAAAAAAATAACAAAAATTTCTTAATGATCTAACTCCTCCGAATGTTTAGTGAAAGTCTGAATTGCTTTGGAGCTTACCACTTATTTGGCTAAGACGTCATCCCCTGAAAGTTGGACTAGGATGCTCTTGTCAAACCACTGGAATTACTCACTTTGGAGTTGAGTAATGTTACATAGTATTCTTTTTTGGTCATTCATTATAAAAAAAAGACCAAAAAGATCTCCCTTTTTTTCTGTTCCTCATTAAAATCATTGACAGAGGATTGATGATCTTAAACAACAGCAATATGTGTGAGGCCATTATTCCCACCCGGAGGAAGGAAGAACCACAGATAGCAAATGTTTTTTTCCATACAAAGTATGTTACACCAATAGTCATTAACAGAGAGAGTGGGAGGGCAGACAGGTATTATAAAGCATATCCTTCACTATGACACTGTCAAGGCTTCTTCTGTACTGAATTTTACTGTTTTTTACCCTTTGGGATATCAATAGGGTTACATCAATAACAATCCTATGGCAAAATATAGCTTCATGCCTGATTTTTGTTACCTGAGAGTATAGTGGATGTTGTTTAGGCATGTGAGTTTTCATACACTGCCAAACATAAACCAGTCAAGTACATAAATGTGTCCCACCTCTTTTCTTCTTCCTTTCATATTTTTGATTGTAGTCTATTTAAGAGTTATAAACAGATTTCTGATAGGTCTATAGCAATTGCTTTAGGTATGACATTGTTTTTGTGGTAAGAGGGGTAGGACTTCCTGCCTTGAAGGAAGTCCTTCCTTTCTACTTTGGTATGTACAGTGTGGATGGTTCACTAAATCCCCTTTGGAATCTATGGGTGAAATCTGTGGGGAGAAACAGGAACTACGAGAATGGCTATCCAGCTGGCTAGTTCTGGGTATCTAACTTAACCTGGGATAAATCAAAGTCTGGAAGTGACCTTTTTCTTTCCAGTGAATACAGTGAGAGCTTATAAGGACCAGTTTAGATGTAAACATCTATATTTGGCCAGATGGAACCCGTCTGGCTCTCATTATTTCTATGTATTATCCAGAAGGCATCTAATTTCAGATGTTAAGCAACTAACAATAGTTACAAATTCTTTACAGAGAATATAGCAGCAACAGGCTGTTTTGGACACAGTGATGTGTGCTGACACTGGTCACAAGTCTCTACCCACAAAAAAATATTTAAGCCTGCATGAGTTCCTGAAAAGGCAAATGAGGTTTTGCTCTTTAAATGTTAATTGATAAATGAAAACTCTGAAAGAAATCAAAATGCTTTTTTTTTTTCCCTTTTCACTTACATACCAACACTTGTCACACTTTTCGTGGTTAAAAAACCAGTTACAACTGCTCTGGCAATAAACTCTGCATCATGTGTTGTTTGGAAGGAAAGAGCGGATGATCACATTGGCACACAAGCTCCAAAACTAGTCTGTGCAAACTGAGCAAAGAGCACTCCCCTTAGGACAGGATGATATTTTAGCAAGAGTGGGGATGCAATCCCCGGCCCAGCTCCATGCTGTCACTGAACAGCCAGCCCTGCACCTGTACTCTCAAACCTCATAAATTGCCTGTGTCTGTCTTGACTCACTTGTCTGATATGTGAATTCTTTTTAAATCTTTCTGGGACAATTTAAATCTCTCAGCATCAAGAGAGCTACTCCTTATTGGACTCCTTGTTGAGCCAGAGTGCAGCTTCTCTGTCAAAATTGCTCTAACAATGAGGTTTTGTGCTGGGTGTCTTTGAGAGGTATTTATTACTTGAGGCCATACAGTCTTTTACAGGCCAACATACGCTCTCATTGTTTTATGTGAAGAAAAAAAGTTACGCAAGGCTGGGTTGGAAGCTCCTTGGAAGCAAATAGAGAACTATTGTGTAATAACAGATGTTATTGTATAGCATTTTTCAACATTTACTCTAGACCAGAAAATAAGGACCCACTTTGAATGGGGGGCATTGCACTGACATGCCTACAAGTCAAGGCTGTTCTTTCTTCAAGTGTTTTTTGATAAAAAGAAAAATTGTATCAAATATCTAGCGCGGACAACTCTGATAAAATCACTAATGGTAGTCTAAAATATTGGCAGTCACTGAATGGCATAAATGGGGGTAACATATAGCTGCTAATAATTTCTGAAAGTTTTAGATAAATGAAAATGACTGTTGACTGGATTTGACACTGGAGTGCTGCACATGGATAGCTATGAAGGATAACATTTCCAGGACATAGACACAATGTCACTCATGCAGTGAAATGGGACGTACTCTGACAGTAGATGCAGAAGAATATTTGAAAGGAGGGAGCATGTTTGGGAGGTTTTTTTAGATAAAAAGCCCTCATTTTTTCCCCCATTACTGTACACGACTCAGATTGCTTCTCAGTTAAACTGGCTTTGCCACAAGCTACAAAGAAAACCATGAGTGCTACTGCTCAACTTACACTGAGGCAGAGGATTAACCTGTCTTCTGAGAACCTCACAGTGTCCTTGGAATACCTGGCAACGAAGAGAGGGTTGTTTAAATAAACCGAGACACAGTTTTGGTCTTTGTACTTTTATTAGTAAACCACACATCCTTTTCTTGCTCTGTTTTCATCTGCATGAACTCAAATTTTAGGACATTTTTCAAAGCACCCAAAAAGAGCCTGGTGTGAGATTAAATTTGATATGTCTAAAGCAGAAATCCCCACATAACATGCCTAGACTTATTTTTAGTTTCTACAGAAAGCAGCTTGGCACTATCTACTTACTGTGAAACAGCAGTCATAGCTGAGCTGGAATTTTTTCTGGATGCAGCATTTGCCCATATTGAATATTTTAAAGCTTGTAGCTTCTGGTAGCACACCAATAATTTTAAATGTATTAATTCACTCTGCTTCTCAGCTTACAATTAATCTTTTTCTGTCATGAATTCATTTACAGATATTTCAGATAACTAACTTGCATTTCATTCTGTTCTGAAAGGGCTTTTGGCAGAATCAAAATAAGTTGGATGTCAATGCAAACTAGGACCTTCTAGTTTCTGTTCCTTTCCCTTCTGTAGTTTTGATATAAATCTATCCCTTTTTACTTAAAAAAAAACTCTCAGAAGAGTGCTCCAAACATCATTTTGTTGATTATTTCCTTTTTCAAAACTTCAACTTGTTGTCTTTCATGTCCTGCTCCTCTTTTAATTCTTCATCTTTCCTTCACAACAAAATGTCACTTGCCACGTCCATCTTCATGACACTCAGCTGAGGGGTTGGGAGCCTGTGGCCAATGTGGTTACCCACCCACTGTGGCTCGTGTTCCAACATCAGCTGTTGATGACAAAAGTGCTTTGATCCCCAAACAGCATTTTTTCTGTCCTAAATGATCCCCACCTACACCATCTGCCAGTCCAATTTTACCAAAATCAACTTTAGGCTTTATTCTTGCTACTTTTGTGTGGAAGAAGCATCCACATATATCAGGACATATCAAGTTCCTCTTCAATCAGCTTCTCTTCCATAACAACCACAAACAACATGGTAATGGTTGACCTAAAAGTGGAAATCATTCTTTTCATAGTGTCATTAACAAACTCACTTCCTCCTGTTTCAAACTCCAGGTATGGGCCCATGTTTCACCATGTGTTTGTACAGCACTTAACACAATCTTACTGACTGCCAGCCGTGGGTAGCAGTTCAAGCAGAGCTTGAAACACAGGAAGCAGAGCTTGAACATGATGATCCAAGGAAAAAGAATATCATATTACTTCTCCAGTTACATATGCTCTGTGGGACAGTTTCTCATTTCAGCCACCGCAGTGTAAATCTGGAATAATTCCACTGGAAAGCTGCTCTTGTGCACCAGAACATGGTGTATTGTATCTACTGTTTGCTGTTAAACACGGGGTATGACTTTTCCATTTATACATCATTTCTTTCAAGCTTTAACATTATTTCAGGCTTTGCATACTAGGCTAGTTATGATTCATATGGCACCAAAATAAATCTTTTCCTCCTGCCTCTGCCTTTTTTTCTTATTCAACAGAGGGGAAGATGTGCTAATTAAGTCTCTTTTTTATTGAAGACAGATGAACATTTTCAGCAGTTTACTGGAAGTGTCATTTCTAAAAAAATATGGGAAACTGCAAAAAAAAAATCATCACTTCAAATATGCCTGCAGGAAGAAGGGATACTTCTTATCTGCTATTCAGAAGTACTTGTTTAGTACTAACATGAAATTGCTGTAGGGTTTCACCTACCCCAGACAGATCCTGTCCCCATGGGGCTCACCTCAGTTTTACTTACATCCATCCTATGTCTAGGTACATTCCTCCAAATCTGTCAGCAATGTTGACAAGGGCCTGTGGCTGGCAGAGGCAGCTGCTGGTTGCCCATTGGAGTGTGAAGCACTTTGGAGGTTTGGATTTCAGAGCTCATGTAGCAGAAAGGAGGAGGGTGGATGTGGATGGCAACACGAAGTGACAGCTGGCAGGGACCTGGGCAGAAAGCACAAGGGAGCGGGCTGGCAGCAGTGCAGAGATGTCTGATGGGAAGCCAGGAGGGTCAGTGGCAGATGTGCTGCTTTGGAGCAGGAAAGGTCACAGGGGGTTTGGGATGAGAAGGAAAAAGTGGCAGAAGCTCAGGGCTGGTTAAGACCTTTGATTTAGAGGCAGAGGCACCGAAAAACCTGCCCTCTTCTCGGTTTTCACTCCACGAGTTTTGTCTTTACTAGAAGGAAACTGTGAACTGACATAATTAAAGTAATTTCATCAGAGAGTAACAGTGCTCACTTCTGACTGCAGCTGGAGCTGGGAGCCTTCAGAGCAGTTCATTTATTAGAGGAAACTGCATGAGTCTTCTAATTCTTCAGGTTATCCTGAGACTCTCAGAAGCCAGGTGATAAAAGAGTTATGTAGATTTGAAACCGTAAATTTCCCCAATCTATTCTAGTTTAATAAACTAAATTAGTCAACCTTGATAAAAATTAATAATAATCAGGAATAAGGGATAACATCACTGATTTTTTCAAATTAATTTATTTCTAGACAGATGTCTTCAAAAGGTCACTGATCAACTTAGACAACAGAACTAGAATGCTTTTTTCCCAAGAATTTCAAGATATTCTGTCCAGTGGCCATGAAAGAAAGAGAGGCGTGTCATCCAGGAAAGAAAGGCACTTCAGTAATCCTATTTATTTACTTCTGGTAACATCCATTTGACAAGTCAATTAAAAAAAATAACAAACAGCCACTGTAATTCTTCTAAAAAGAGAAGAGTAAATAAAGTTTCATAGAAAACAACAAAACAACAGTTTAAATGTCTAATTAGAAATTGCAATTGTTTTGATGATATTCTAACTGGAGAGATTGTTTTAGACTCAGAGAAAGCACTGGGACTGCCAATGAAGTACCACAAAGGAATTTCTGAAAACTTCAGGGATGTATTGGCACAAGGACAGGTTTGTGAATGTGTCTTGAATTTCTTGGTGCCAGTTTTCCTCTCTGATCTGTGCAACTTTCAGCATACAAACCACAATGTGCAAGCATTTTAAATGTCCTGTGTAACTACAGAAGTTAAAGTTTAAACTGAGTCCTTTCCAAAAAACATGTGGAGACTTAACCATCAGACAAAGTATTGGCTATGGCCAAATGTTAGAAAGAAGCTCCTAAGATCTATAAATAAGCAAAACCTGACAGATTAGCTGAGGGGAGCAAATGCATGTCTCTGCTGACTCAAATATTCACTCCTGCTAATAAATAGTGCTTTTATAAAGAAGCAATAAACTATATCCACTAACTGTCAATGTCTCTATTCTCAACTCTGTGTTATGAAGATCTCTATCTAGGAATAAACTTCCTCTAAGATAAAACAAGACTGTGAGCTTTGGAGACAATAGATAGATTGTCCCTGTAGCTGAAGAGACTAATCCTTAAGCATTTTAAAGAATAGAGTGTATTCTTCAAATTGTACCTAACACAATTACACTTTGTTAAAAATTGGCTCTTGGTAATATGGGGGATGGAGGAATAGGTACAGTTCTAACTTTTTTTCTTTTCTTTCAAAAGACCAAGTAGCCACATTTTGTCTCTGATTATCCTTTATTGTTTTCCCAAAGCTGTATATATGTACACTGAGGGATATTTTTCCATATGGCTTTAGGAAACATAGTACACAAATACATTTTCATTAAATTAGTGACTCTGATACAGATAGCTGGTATTAAATTATTGCAGCTTACACAAATGAATGTAGACAATATAAATCTAAGCTATACATCAAGAATATAAAAAGAAAAAAAAAAATCCTGTTACAATAACTGCTTTTGCCAGTAACGCAGCTGGCAATACAGCTGTGACTTTGCAGAAAATAACTTTTATCTCCAGTCTTTTTATGTAGAGCAACAATTAAGTAAAATAGAACCATATGATATTACGGATGGGAAGGGTTTCTTTGAAATACTTTTACTTACAAAAAAAAAGAAAGACTATGGAAATGTCTCTTAATATGCACTGGTTCCACTAGATCAACGTCAAAAAGTGAAGGGGACAATACAACAGTCTGAGACTGATAAGATGTAATTGGCTCTGCTCTGCCTGTGGCACATGTAGAACTTATGCTGTTGCATAGTTTGAGCTACTTGTATACCGTGACATTTCTAACTGCTTCCAGCTCCAGCTTTGTCACACCCATGGTGCTTCCTGCCTGGGAGCTCCCCTCCATGCAGCACACAGGTCACATCCTTCTGCACCATGCCACCAAGTCAGGCTGGCCTGCAGCTCTGATGATGTTGAACTTGTGGAAAACAAAGTCCTGGACCCTGCAGCTTTTGGAGGACAGGGTGCATTCCGCCTCTCTGAGCAGCACTCTGGAATCTGGAAGGTACGTGTGCTCTGGTATAGATGATGACCTCTGCCAGACAAAAGCTTTCGGGTCCTCCAGTATCTGAACACCACGAGGGGTACCCTCTGTGATTCCTAAATACAGGTTTTCCTGCCTGACACCTGCGAGTGCATCTGTACCAGAAAGATGTACAGAACAGCAGGAGACACAGCACAGCCAAACCCCTGACATCACAAGGATGGCCTGCTGGGCTGCACCCTCTGTGAGGCTGCGCTGGAGTTTGCTGGGGCAGAGTTAATTTTCTTCATAGCAGCTGGTATACTGGGGCTGTGTTTTGGAATTGTGCTGGAAACAGTGCTGATAACACAGAGATGTTTTTGTTATTGCTCAGAAGGCCTCACATGGAGTTAAGGCCTTTTCTGCTCCTCACCCCACCCCACCAGCAATAGGTGAGCAAGGATCTGGGAGGGGACACAGCCAGGACAGATGATCCCAACTGACCCATGGGATATCCCAGACCATATGGCATCAAATTAAGCATATTCCCTTCTTCTGAGGGAAGAAGAAAGTGGGGGATGCTCAAAGTGGTCGAATTTGTCTTCCTAAGTCACTGTTACTCATGATGGAATCCTCCTTTCCTGGGGATGGCTGAACACCTGGCTGCTGCTTGTTGAATGAATTCCTTGTTTCTCTTGTGCATGTATCTTTTGCTCACCCTATTAAACTGTCTAAACCCACAAGATTTCTCACCCTCAACCTTTAGATTCTCTCTCCTATTCTACCTTCAGGCAGTGAGTGAGAGGCTATGTGGGGCTGGGGTTAAACCACCTCAGAGGCACATCTAAGCCATGGTGAAGTAAACATCTCCAGCATCCCCAGTAGCCAAATTCAGTGGTGAATATGAAGGGTGTCCCACTCTGGTAAACTCTTACGGAAAGTGTTTTGCCTTCTACAAGGCAGAAAGCAGCTGAAAACAGTGGCTGTCAGTGTGAAGGAATTTTCTAATTTTTCCAATTTCTGCACTTTCGTAATTACAATTCATATACGAGCAAAAATCTCAAAAAAAGATAAATGTCTTCCCCACTTTTATCTAAGCAATGATTGCCTCTGTAATGGTTGTCTCTGTAATCAGTAATTGATGGATATATGTTGCATTGCCTTTGCAATGCAACATATATCCATCAATTCAGCATTAGAGAACATTGATATTAGGAAGTTTTGAGGGCTTGTTTCTATGTACAAGTGAGTTTGAAGTAGATCCTGTACAGACAATAGCTTTTCAGCAGCAAATGGAGCTGGTTTCACAGCAAAAGTGTTATGACACCAGATGAGATTGAGCCATTTCTGTCCTCCAAAATGTAACACAACTCAGCGTGAAGAGCAAGAGGAATATCTCTGTCTGTGTTATGAAGCTGCTACAAAGCTGGCTGGCAGACTGCAAGTATTTGCTCACATAACAGGTCTGTCAGATTCGAGCATATCATGTGGGTCTGAGAAAATCATCGAAGGGCTTTGGTTCTTGTCAGCTTGTGACTTACACAACCCTGTTCCCATATGTTTTGCATTATTTGAGAGAAAGCTGGATCCATTTTATTTCAGATGAATTTTAAAAGAGATAAACATGTATAAATTTGAGAAAGAAAAACAATTTGGTATTTTGTCTTGCAAGACTGGCCTCCTGAGATGGGGAGAAAGGCATCCCATGAGAGCAGTGGGCTAGAGATTATATCCTAAAAGTCACTGTGGGATGTAAAATTGTGGTGATGCAAAGTCAATCTCTTGGTCCCGTCTGGGAGTAGGGTTTTGTCTCATTTTAAGTTACGAGAAAACTCCTGGAGCAGCTTTTATTCTTTTCTGTGTCTCAGCTTTGTCAAGACTCACCTAAGATTTCAGCATATGGAGATATTCTGTTTTTCACCCCAACCAAAACTTTGTGACGAATCAGGAAATGTGTAGGCCTCTCCAGAGCACAGAAAGTCAGCTTTCTGTAAAATATCCACTCTGATCTTAAATTAATGTGAAAAAACGTGTTTTCAGTGTTCTGTGAGGAAAATCTGAGCGCCAATGTGCGTCAGAATTTAAAATTGCACTGGGATTTTTGTGGGGATTTTTCTCTTCCAGAAAGGCTCTATAGCCAAGGAAACCAATAACATTTTGCTGGATAAAGTTTGTTTGTTTTGAACTGGGCTGACTCAAACAGTAAACTTCACAACTTTGTTTTTTCTTAATTGCGTTGCACATGTTTTGCCAAATGTTCTTGCTGATAATCAAGGCAGCTATCTCTCCTCGGAATCTGCCAGGGCCATTTTCCACTGCAAATCTGTAGATGCTCAACCAAAGTATATATTTGAGCATAAGAGAGAAAACCTGAAGTCCTCATGTATCAGGAGCAGGTGCCTCTTGATCTCAAACATTCTGCTCCCACACGCCAGCCCTGCATAGCTGGAGCCATGATGAGGCAATGATTGCAGATGAGGCCGACGGCAGTTGCTCTTTTACAGGGTGGAAATGCAGGCATTGACCATCTTATTTTAAAAAAGACAACTGAAATCCTTTGGGCTGCAATGGGATATTTTCTTTTTTTGTTTGGTGGAAAGGGAAAAGGCTGGGGAGAGGTCTTCTTAGTTTTTTTTTAGTTTTGTAATGAAAATCATTTCAGTATAGCTTTCTTAAACTGTAAAGCTGTGATTAGTAGCTGGGAACTCTTAGCTATAAAGGGAGAAATTGCAACAGGACAAAAATAGAGTTTGGTTCCAAGAAATATTTTAAGTTTTCATAATATTTCACCTTGAATTTAGTGTTAAAATTTTAAACATTGAAATTATTCTCCAAGGGAGAGGTTCCAACTCACTCTGAGTCACTGATTGATCACTATCATGTTCTGATGTAATGACAAACTTTTTTGAAAAATAAATTGACATCTCTGAAACTCATTGCTTCAGTTTGGTTCATTGAACAAAGAGGTATGCCTGGTACTCCAAACCATTTCCACATCAACTGTGTCACTCCAGGAGCCCTATTGATCCATTCAAGAATTTTGCTTTAAAAAAATCTGGTTTTAACATGTGGATCAGACTTTTAGGCCACAGTGTGTTTCCTGCAATGTATTATCAGATTTATCAAAGGGAGACCGTAAACATTTAATTTAAATATGAATGTTTTGTGTCAAGCCTAGTAGTGCCAAAATTCAAGAAAGTCTGGGCTGGACAGACTTGAAGCAAAATTCTGAGCTTTGGCTTTCCCAATGAAAAATATTTTTTTCCCTGGGACACTGAAATTTACTTATGGAAAAGTAAACAGTGCAATAACAATAATAGTTCTTCAGCTCTCATGTATGAACTGCCCAGGCACTGGATTTACTGTATAAGACTGGTTATATGCCCCTGAAAATTGGGGGAAGATATTATATATGTGTATATATCAGGCCTTATAATTATATAATGTTAAATCACATCAGAGACCAGAAAGCCGTGTGTGTCCTTATAAGAATACAAGGGAAGAGAAACAAGACTTTCTCATTATTTTGATATGAGAAACTCCACCAAAAAATTTTGTTGGATGATTTATCATGCTGACATTACCATTTCTGAAATGTCTTATTTTTGTAAAAGACTTTTAAAACCAGTTTTTATCTCTCTCTTGGTAGCAAAAGACACTCTGAAAGTAGTCAATGTATGTTAGAAAATGTTTACTTGAACTTTCTAAAACAAACTGTTCATCTTGGGTGTAACAGAAATGCTCTCTTTTATATTACTTTTCCCACGTCACTCTACAGCAACTGGCCAACCAAAACACCTACTTAAAAAGATGAACTATACCATTGCAAGCTCCTTGGCTACTCCACCATTGAATTTCAGTTGATAAATTTGCATTTAGCTTATAATTTGTTCAATATGCCTCACTAATTTGGCAATATTTATTTTGGCACATTAAATAGAAGGCAGCTGCTTTAAATGTCCTGCTAAGTTCTTTGTTTTGTTTTGAGAAGTTTCTTTTTTTTTGTCTTTTTTTTTTTTACCCTTTTCTTTTTCCTTCGTAAAAGGATCTAAGATATGAAAAAGCTCCAGTGTCGTGGACAGGGCTGAGTTTCCTGTTTATGAGTCACCATAAATATGAAAGGTGCTGGTTGACATTTCTCAGCTGAGGGATTCGACACAAGTCTGTGTTGAGAGCAAATCCCCAAGCAGGGTGGTCTTGCGTTGACTTGTCGACCTTGTACATTGTTGAATGGAATCACTTTTAAAGAACAGTAGTTAAAGGAAAAGTCAGCCCCTCCAGCAGCTCTTCTTACTGTTACTCTATTTAGAAAAGTGTGTTATTGTATCTTTGCTGTGTAGAAGTGACTGTTAAATCATGGCTTTTAAAGAGAGAGCAATTAGCAATATATATTTGGATTTATTCTTGAAAAGACCCTAATTTCCCTCATTTCCTAGTGCTTTTACATTCCTTCTCAAAACTCAAGTAGCCAAAACATTGTGTAACTGTTGCTAGTGGGCAACCAAGGTAAACACAAGTAAAATTTCTTGTGTATTTTGTGGACACACCTGCCTGGTACATCTCAGTCACAGCAGTGCTTTCATTACAGGGATTTCTTTAGCCTTCTAATTGCAGGTGCAAGAGGGGAATGTAGATATGGCTAATGTCTGCTGAAAACACTGAGCTAGATAGAGGAGGTGTTGTAAAGAGCACACATGGAGGTTTGTGCTAGGATGTGACTGAGTCATAAATCAAGTGTAAGTAAAAGAATGTGCACTGGTAAGAGTGTCACTCAAACTGCCTGCTCTCCACGCTGTGCAAGATACTAATTGCTGTGAGTGCCAGTGAGTTTTTCATCTAAACTCCAGCATTTTTGGGTTTAGCTTTAAATAACCCTGGGGCCAATTCTCTTTGTGGTACCATGATGCTATCATATATCAGTAACTAAATCAGCAATAGGTATAAAACATACAAGAATATATATGGGAAGACACACTGAGACACCTCCTGTAAGCTCTGAACAACACTTCCTTAACATATACATGGAAGGGAATGTTCCATGTCAGTGCCCACAGCAATAAGAAGAAGATGCTTACAGGACATTTGTATTCCTTGATTTTATTCTGCAAGAAAAGAAACCAAGCATGTCTTTTTGGTCCATAACATTTTGAAGGCAAGCAGCTCTCCAATAAGAATGTAGATTAAAGGCTACAAAATTAAGAAGGTGGAATAGGGAGGAAGAGATTAAACTAAGTATCTGTGTAAAAGAGGATGACACAGGAGATAAACTTACAGAAGTGTTAGCCAAGCTAGTTTGGTATAAAGACTGGAAATGGCTAGCAGTAGTCATAGTTAACTTTTCCAGTTTCAGAAAGCTAAAATTATTGCCTTCTTTAAAATTTAATGAAATTTTAGATACTTTTAATAAATGATATATTAATATTATATAATAAATTATATATATATTATTACATTTAAAATGTAGATTGTCAATATTCAAATTAATATTTAAAATTAAAGTATTATTAATAAGATCTATGTATTCTAATCTATAATATTTTTATTGATATAGGTGTATTGATTTTTTATATTTAGATTAACGTTTAAAATATAAATATTACTGTCTGCCTGTAAAGGTGCAAATTTTCTGCATTTAACTATCTAGCAGCTTTGGAATACCTTCTTTTTATTTTCCTTTTTTTCTTTTTCTTCCTAGACTTTTTCAGCTAGCATCTGCAGGTGATATTCCAAAGAACCAAGGCTTTACTTCTCATTTCAACAACATATGGCTGAGTAAGTCAAGCACCAACAAGCTTGCTCCTGATCTTACTTTCTTATTTACACTTACACCATTAGAAAAACATGGCAAATTTACATTGTTGAGTAAGAAATAGGGAAAAAACCCTAAAACGACTTTGAAGGTTCATTTGACACAGATTAAAACTATAGAAATATCACAATACTACCCAACTGCTGTCATAATTTCATTCTGAGTGTTGCACAAACTGTGATCCAAACATACTACATTGACCATCATTCACAGGACAATTTTCTTGACAGTAAAATTATCTTTCTGGTTAAATGTTCATGGGACACATGATTTTAATCCTTTCTGGAGTGGGAGGGAGGAAAGTTCCTCACTTCCCTCCTTTTTATTTTTCCTGGTGTTCCCCAATAAGTAACTTCTCCTGTTCACCATTACTTTTTTTTTTTTTATGCTACCCAAAATAAAATTATTTTTGAAGTACTAAGTCCAGAATTCAACAACATCAAGGATTCTTTCCTCCTCTCATNCAACACTTCCTTAACATATACATGGAAGGGAATGTTCCATGTCAGTGCCCACAGCAATAAGAAGAAGATGCTTACAGGACATTTGTATTCCTTGATTTTATTCTGCAAGAAAAGAAACCAAGCATGTCTTTTTGGTCCATAACATTTTGAAGGCAAGCAGCTCTCCAATAAGAATGTAGATTAAAGGCTACAAAATTAAGAAGGTGGAATAGGGAGGAAGAGATTAAACTAAGTATCTGTGTAAAAGAGGATGACACAGGAGATAAACTTACAGAAGTGTTAGCCAAGCTAGTTTGGTATAAAGACTGGAAATGGCTAGCAGTAGTCATAGTTAACTTTTCCAGTTTCAGAAAGCTAAAATTATTGCCTTCTTTAAAATTTAATGAAATTTTAGATACTTTTAATAAATGATATATTAATATTATATAATAAATTATATATATATTATTACATTTAAAATGTAGATTGTCAATATTCAAATTAATATTTAAAATTAAAGTATTATTAATAAGATCTATGTATTCTAATCTATAATATTTTTATTGATATAGGTGTATTGATTTTTTATATTTAGATTAACGTTTAAAATNTTTTTTTTTTTTTTTATGCTACCCAAAATAAAATTATTTTTGAAGTACTAAGTCCAGAATTCAACAACATCAAGGATTCTTTCCTCCTCTCATGTGATTGAAAACAAGTACTCAGTGTAATGGTGCTAGGGTTAAATAACTTGACTGCCAACATCTGCCCATGTCAAGACAAAACATCCCAGGATACTTTCATATTTTGAAAGAAGTAATCTGTTTTTCTTTCCCAGCTTTGGCCCAAATCTTTCTTTGGCTTATAAAGCCTGAGTAAGTGGGTAATAGTTTTAAACATACCCCTGCAATGTATTCACAGCACAGGAGAAAACGTGTTATTCAAACTAACAAAAAACTTCCAAAAGGGCATAGTTGGCCTCATTCCATTTTGAGGATCTGAAATGCTGTTCACATTCTTATTCTCCACCATGAGGTGCAGTATACATAATATAATACATAAAAGGAAAAAGCTGAAGCGCAATTTATGTGGAAGGCCTTTGGTTTATGTAGGCACATTAAGAGGAAAAACAAATTCCCATCCTAATTATTCTTTCATACTTCTTCTTATGTTCCTGTAGATTAATGTAAGGGAAATTTTAAAGGGAAATCATAATTAAATATTGCTGGCTCATAACCTGAATATAATGTTCTTCAGTTTCAAATATCTGTTATCTAAAGATAACACATTCTGCTCGCCAGTCATTTTAGTCCTTAGAATGAAACACTATATTAGATAATTCCAGGTAAGAGAAGAGTCAAATTCCAGTCAAATCTAAAATATCCTCTCAATAAAACTAATTCCATATAATTTATTTTCATTCCATGTTTTATTGGTCAACTTCTGGCTCCTGTGAAATAAAAACAAAACTTCCTGCAACAGTGGAATATTTCGTGGCTTTAAGGGATTAGTTAAAGTTTTCTACAATTCTTACCAGCTGCTGAATTGAGAAGGAATACAATGTAGATCAAATCCTGCAAATATTTCAGGGAAAATTTTTGGAGTAGTTTCTGATAGAACAACTCTAAAGAAACAGAAAATACATTTCTTTTGATGGTTTGACAATGACAACATGTAGCTCTGGATCCCTGCATGCTCTATTGATCTGACCCATAAAAGGCCCATGGTTCCATCTCTTGTTTGTATTCTTCATTTTATTATCATTCTCTCTCTAAGGTCAGCTGTGCTGGTCTCCCAGAGACCATTAGCATGCTTTTGCTTATTTAATTCACTAACTGCTGAAGTGCATGCTGCTTTTAGTGGCACTCATACAACTCCAAGCACTGAACAGTTTGGTTTCATGTACTTGAACTCAAGTGACACAAATATTTCAGTGGTGAATCAATACTGGGAAAGGATGGTCAGTAAGGTAGGGAGTGTTTATAGAAGATATTTCATCACTACTAGTAAAACATGTCTTATTGTTAGTTCAGGAGGTGTTGGTATTTAGCTCTTTGAAGGAGGCTTCTGACAAGCCAACAACTCTCAGCCTGCTAGTAAAACAAAATTTAAAAAATTGCACCAGCTTAGAAATGTAGCTTTTTGCTGTCTACAGCAAAATGTCTACAGCAAAATGTCTACAGATTAACTATTTAGGAATTCTGATTTCCATAAAAAGAGACAAACTCTGCTCCCTCCCCACTAGCAACACTAGCTATGTAAATGTTGAACATAACTATATGGAAATGTTGAACACAAAGTACATTTTTCGATTTCATTTGACTTGATTAATAAATGAATATTTACTCTTTCCCTACAAAAGCCAGCTTGTAATATTTTTATAAATGTTCCAGAAGCACCTGGAAGTTGATGGTTGTCTCACAGGATAATCCTAGCTGGAACAGGAACAGCATTCCTGTTATCTGCTCCAAAACCAGGCTTCTACTGCTACATTCATAATGAAACACCAGTAGCTGTTAAGGCAGCTGATTCTGATTCAGAAATGGCATTTGAGGGAATTCGTTCAGCTCTACAATAGCCATTTCCCTGCCATATAAAGAAATCAATATAAATTATTTCATACCAAAGACACTATCTGTTTTTTGCAGAACTTCAACTTCAAATTACCTTTTTCATTTATTAAGAGAAGACAGACAAAAAAGGGAAGCAATACTATAAAATATTTTTGTACTTTAACATTATACCTGAACTGAATAAATTAGACTGTGACAAATGAAAAGCTATTTTTGATTTCCTGTTAACACCATGAGGAACTGAAGCCCCTGAAGCACACTTGTGGCTAATCTTGGGTAATATAGCTGGCAGAGGGACTAAAAGAAGATTACAGTTATAAAAACACAAGGAGGCCTTTGCCAAGAAATGCAAACAAAAAGGAAATATTTTAAGAAAATAAACAAAGCTACTGAGTAAAACATACACAGGGAGGAAAAAGGGAACAAAAGAACATTTGAGTCTTGATGTCTTAACATTTTGTGGCAACATATGTGATAGTCCAGCCAGAGTGTGTGAAAGAACGTTACAGCTGTGTAAGCTATGAGATATCCACACACGCCTCGAGATCAGCAAGCCATCAGGAAAGCCCACCTAGTCTGCTGGCTTTGCAGGTCTTCTCTGATTCTACTAAAAATAATATGTTCCATCCAGTCCCATCCATGTGATTGCAAAAGCTACACAGCCAGTCAAGGGGCTGTTTGCAAAGGCAGCTTTAAATAGAAACCCGTATTTTTTTTCCAAGGTGCAATAGTTTATAGCAATTTCCTGAGGCTATAAAATATATATTTTAAAAGAAGACAATCTTCTTCTCTTCCACCTAGACTATGTTATTCTACTGTTATTGTGGCTATCTGCTACAGATCAACAAGTGGCTACTGGAGGCAGAAGGCTATCACAGATATTTGGTCAATTGTACAGCAGGCCATGGCAGGTGAATGGTCTCATATAATTATGCTTATAATTATATAAGCAGATATTATGCCTCCCCAAAAAATTAAATACATTAAAGAATCCTCACATGCCAAATTCTCCCTTCATCTCCATGCCTTCCAGATAACTTTTGTATCATCAGCAGCTGGTCTGGAGCCCAGTCTCAGGTTAAACACGTTGCCTGGGCACTGCTTTGTGCTGTGGCCTCTATTCAGAGCAAGCCATTTGCTCCTTTTTCTCAGACTCACTCCATCTCAGGCCCTGTGGACACAACAGTCTCCAGCTCACAGTCTCAGTCTTGGCTGGTGTAGGCTGGAACTCATCTACCCAGGGGACTGAACAGCAACAACATCACTGTGGTGCAATTCAAAGTTTGCACTTTCTGTCCAGAAACCCACGAAAAAAACACATGGCTTTAAAGATAAATTAATCCAATTGAAATTCCAGTATCAGTATCTTAATCTTTCATTTCTCCAGGCTATAAAGCATAAGACATGAAGCCAGGGTGGAAGAATGAATGAAAACAGACTGGAATTAAAGACAAAATATTTCTGTAGCTGCTGTTTGTTTTAAAAATATGTGTATAAGGAATAACACAGAAGCTTCATTTTAGTGTTTTACAAGACAGTTTGGAATTTTTTTTGTATTTTGTCATTTTTGCAGCAATTTATTAGAAGATTTCATTGCATTGTACACTATTTCAGCTGGACTTTTTCTTTATAAAGTAACTCATATATCTTCTTTTAGTTCTTACTTTCTTTGGACTTTAGAATTCTGAAAAATTACCTGCCCTCACTATCCAGGACAGGGTATGTTAGAGCTCTGATGTAGCAGAAGTCCTCCAGAGTTACCAAAAAACTGTACTGAGGAAGTGCATTACCAAAATCTTTGTAGCATGGCTGAAGAAAACAAGACAGAGAGAAGAAAAACAACTTTTTGTATATTCATATCCTATCCTTTATTCTTGCACTCTTTCTAAACAATAAATGAAGATTTGTGACATAACAGTAGGAGAAAATTGATGTCTGGAGAGACACTGCCTATAGGAGAACAGATCAGCCCTAATGTGGTTTTAAGTTTATGTGAAAATATCTTTAATATTGCTGCAATCAACCCTGGCAGATAGCTAGAACTAAAAAGTATGAAAGATCTGAGACTAGAAAGCCCTATTTCTCTGTCATACAATTTCCATATGACAGTCGAAGACATTTTTAGCTGTGTCAATTTAGTTGAATTTTTTCCACAAAAGCATTCATTTTAGACTAAAATTGTAATAAATTTACTATTATGCAGTTGAAGTATGCAATATTTCTTCACTTCCAGAGAATGGAAGGCAAAGGCTGGATTTTCTGTTTTACTAGAGACTTCCCACTGAGGAATTGTTTTGCTTATGTTTTTTATTTTCCTGTAAATGGAGAGTAAGAATCACCCTCTGCCTCACAAGGAGAATAAAAATGACTAAAACACTAAACTTAGATGACAATGAGAAGTTTAAAAATTCATATTTCAGTTTAATTACTTATCATTTCTCATTAGTTTGAATGTATGGTATTTTTATACTTGTGCGAGAGCAAAATTCGGCTGCCTAACCACAAATAAACAGAATTTAAGATTTGCAAGTTTTCTTAAGTACCCAACACATGTGACCTAGCCCAGCTGACAGAGAATTTGAATGGCAAACTTGGAGGTTGTCACAGGGCATTTCCAATGGTGTGGGATGCAAATCCCACCCTCCACAAGCAATGAGAGACCCTCAAGTCCCTGACTGCTCTACAAACTCTGACACAGTGGCACCTCAACCTCAGACTGGATCTTGCCCTGGGTAACTTTGTGAGCCCTCTGAAAACTACTCCTATTACTGACAACAGAATCCTTGTGCTTAAGCGTATGAAGGCCTGGATTTTTGAAATTTTACTCTGCAGGGGAAAAGATGATCAAGTCCATCCACATGCATACAAAATTTACCCAAACTTGACCTTGCCCTGAAGTTGGCAGTGTCACAGATATGTAGGCAGAATGTTGGATATGAGGTTGAATTAATGTGAGTGGTGTAAATTCACAAGTTCATATATTTTATGCCGAGGAATGCTTGTCAACATCTACCATAGTGCTTTTAGATTATTTGTTGCTGTTGATATTTGCAGTTACAGCACACATACAGAAGGCAGTAGGATTATTTCAATTTTAATATCAGCCAAGGATCACTATTTCAGCTGTGGTCCTACTTAAGACTTGCTGGTATAATTTCATTTAGGATTGTGCATAACATAAACCCAAAAATTCAGTTCTTTTTCAGTTCATAATTTCTGTTTTAGGCACAATATATTTTTTGAACAAGCTATTCTGATTTTATCAAATTTGTAAAAGGTAAAATATTTTATCATACCTTTATTTAAATTGTTCCAGCTTAATTATTTTCACTGTCAAAAATGTCTCTTAACTTTCTACTGTGAACTTGAGTTCAGTATAAAAAAAATATTTGATAAGTTGTTCCTTATTAAAAATTAGTCTTTGAAAATACTTCACAGTCATAGCCTTCACTCCAATTTAATTGTTTCAGCTTCTTCAGTGTTGTTAAAAAGCATGCTTTCCAAACTTTGCATGCTTTTAACCCTATTTTTATAGACTTTTTCCAGCTGACAAGTCCTTAAGATCTTGGCTATAGGAACTTGATTAATTTGGTTTTAACTTCCATAAAAGTTTTACCAATTACACCTGGCCTTAAGCTGCAATTCCAGAAGAAATGAAATTTCCTTTAGATCTGTGGCTACATCTGCTACTCCTGTATGGACATCTTAGATACACCAGGTATTCATGGCTCAAAAGATACAAGCTTCCTCGTTCTAGGGAATGGACCCAAGCTCAAGAAATCTTGAGAGCATTGCAAGAGTTTCCTGCAGAATTAGCATGATGTGCCACACCTGTACCATGTGTGTCACATGTGTAAAAACAGCCTTTTTTCCAGGCTACAGCTCAGCAAGGGCTTGACTGGCTACCTGTAATGACCAAAAGGTTCTGCTCCAACAAGTACCTTCTGAAATAGACTCACATTTTTTACAGCTGGGATTCTCCTTCTGTTGTCTCGAGAGCTCAGCTTCAGTAGGTAAATGATCTTTGACCAAAATCTTAGACCTGGCAGACTAAAGATCTATTACTTTGGTTTACCTACTTTTCTGCTAATATTCTTGGCACTCAAAGCTTTCATGGTCAACAAATACAGGGAATTTTCTTTCCTATTTCTGTCTTGCTTCATTTCAAGACCACTATTTCTTGCACTGTCCTAAATGGACAAAGAGAACAAATTATTACCCATTCTTTGAAGCACAATTGTACATATTTGAACACTGTTATCATTTGTCCCCTTCATCTTCTCTTCTCTAGACTAAACAAACTCTCTTCTCTCAATCTCTCCTCCGAGGTCACATTTTCTAGACCTCAGATCTCTGTGCTGGACAATGTCTAATGGCTAAATGTTCTTCCTGATGTGTGGGTTTCTAAAACCCAGAAAAGCTTTAGGAAAGGATTAACAGTGTGGAGTAAAGGGATTATAAGTCTTACACTGAACTTATCTTCTGTGTACTCTTCATATATGAATCTTGCCTTATTTTTCAGGAGACTATGACATCATGTTCCCAGCATCTCCTACAGGAGGTGGCCAAAACCAGACTGTAAAACTATTTTAAGGAGTAAAATGCCAGCTGAGAATTTTTATTAGTATTTGGCACTATCATAGCGTTGAATCATGAGCATTTCTCTTAGTATTGGAGTTATATTTTCATGACATTCTGGTTTTCTATCTAAAGAAAATCATCTTCACAGGAATAAAAAAAAGAGGCATTAGGGTTCAGTAAGACTGGAAAAGAATTTGAAATCACAACTATAATTAATCTAAGTAAAATGTCTTAAATTAAAACAACCCATTTTTTGTTTTTAAACTACTTTTTCCTGAAAGTAGTTTAACAACAAAATTTCCCCATACTAGGGATAAGTATATTTTCATTTTTCATATTGGGTTTCAACAGGATTTCTGCTTTGCCATAGTACTAAAGCTTGGCATGTAGAAAAAAAGGAATGTATTACTTTAATGTATCATCAATTTTTAAAACACTTGACTTCTGAAGATACTTAGGTGATTACAACAGCTTTCATCTTGAATGACATTAATAAATAAATTTATTTCTTGAATTTCAATCTTTTTTCCTAAAAAAGGGGAATTAAGGAAATTTGCACATGGAAAAAGGGAAAATCCATATGGAACAAAAGGTGACTCATTCACCTACTCCATGTGTGTTCAGTTGTTATTTCAACCATTGCGCAAAACTGAAATGCAACAACATTTCTACTGCATGTTTTGTTGCAAGCTCTTCTCTCTGACATGTATACAGTATTATTCAGTGCTCCTATTTAACTACAGATTATTTTAACCTTAATCTATGCACTTCATATAGAATGAATAAAATACATTTGACTCAATACATCTTTCCACAACTATTTTAATGTGAAATGGCAAGCTTAGCCGGCAGCCCTCAGCCTTGTTCTTCAGATGCTGATACTCATGGCTAACTATGTCCATATGAGTGGTCCCACTAACTTCAGACAGGACTCTCAGATGCTCTGAAGTGACTTAACTCCATCCTGCCTGTCACTGGGAAGCATTATGGATCTGACAGGGAGGACCGAGGAGTGAACCTGCCACGTGCTGAACACGTCCTGGTCAAGCAGAGAGTGGGGGTGGGTTGTGTTTCCTGAGCTGAGTCTCAGACTCTCAGTCAGGGGTCACTGCTCTGGGTATAAGAATCCCACCACCCAGCAGTCTGTATTAAAGCACAGATAACTAACTAAAGGATAATGGAAACTTGTGCTTTGCTTTGCTTTTAGTCACTTGATGCAAACTGTACTATTAAGGAGCAAAGATTTCTTGTTTCTTAAAATCACAGGATTTATAAAAGCTGTTGCTTCCTCTGAATTTGTAGAAATGAACTTACAGAAATCGTTTTACAGCTAGTCCCAGTTCAATGGCAGATACACCTGAATTAAGGCCTCTCTTGACAATTTAGAGACAGTCACAAAGCCAAATAAGACTCTGTTTCTAGAGCAAAAAACGCACTGGACCTTTGAGGTCCTATCCACTTATAAGTAATTATAAAGCAATTATTAGTTGCAAGTATGAATGGATTACGAAACACCATTTCTCTAAGTAAATTTAAACAGTACCCTTGATCTCTATCAGTTAGACTTTTTTCCTGTTAACTAATAACACATTGAAGCCAAACTTTTCACTGCCGTCTGTTCAAATGGAAACATGTGGTAGTTGAGCTGTAATACTGTGCCCTTGGTAAAGATATACCTTGGAGATTTCTTTTGGAAAACTTCATCGTTAGCAAACAATTTGTGGGCAGTTAATTTGCTCCCTTGCTGGGCTCTGCATTCCCACGTGTGAAATGTGCTATTCTGATGGCAACGTTAAATTAAATGAATGTACACAGGACGGTATTTACATAATATGGATCGTATTTACTCTGTGGGAAACTTGACTGTCCTGCAAAATATCATTATTGAACAGAACTGAGAGCATTTGAATTTATTTTTGTTGTTCTTAAACTCTTCCTGTAGCAGAGCAGATTGTAGAACGAAATGTCCTCTTCTTGCACCAGTCGAAGCCTTGTTACATTGTAGAAATGAAAAACACCTTCAATATATGCAAATACACATGGAGCCACACACACTCATCTTGCGGCACAAATTCTCAGGGGGCTGTGCAGACTGAAAAAGCATAATTTATTCACACTATAAACACATTTCTTTTGTTGTTGTGGTCTTTTTCTTTTTCCTAACAATCACAAAACAAACTATTTTGAGAACATCTTCAAAAAGTAATGCCAGATTGTGACACTTATAGTGAACAGTGTGTTTCCTCAAGCAGCAAAGTTCTTCTCCTGTGACTATGGTCATCACAATTTTACTAACTAAAAAATTGAATAGTTAGAGCAATAAATATATTTTGTGATCAAAGGTTATCAACAGTAAAAGCTATTAATTTGAACACCACAGAGCTTATTGACCATGTTTACCAAAAGAAAATGAAGATTTAACAATGAACACAAGCATTCTGCAAACATTCTTAAGTGTTTGTTTTAACAGAAAGAAAAAAAGTTATTATTCAAGTCCTGAGATTTATAAATTAATTCAACAAATCACTTGGTCCCTACCAAATTAATTGTTATATAAATCATGAAAATATTTAAAACTGTTTTAAAACTTCAGTGGGTTGAAGTCCACAAAAGATGTGCCACAACTATGGTTACAGTTCTCAAGTCATTGCCTTCCAGACCTAATTTTTGTATATGGGGCAATGTAGCCCTTTCTTTAATGTCAAATGTTTGCGCCCAGCCCTGCACCTGCCAAAACATCACCTGCACCCCTGGATGAAGACCATTGCTAGCAGGGGAAACTGCGGGAAGGAGTATAGCAAGAGCAACCTGCAGGAATATTTAATTTACTCCATTTTAATTCCATTTTCCAACAATCAATAGCTTAAAGGCTTTCAGAGAGGACAGTCTGTAGCTCCATTTCCAAATCTAATTCTTCCATGACTTTTTAAATCCCTCTACAGTTTTTATTTATATGTTATATTTATATGGAACAATAAGCTCCATGTTACAGGGAAATCTTTCTTTGGTAGCCTTTTTTACAAGTTCATGATATGAAAGCAGGACATATTCTTATTTGCCATCCCTGTAGCTTTCTGATAGAAAACTCCCATGCATTATGTTTTCAGAAAAACATTAACAAAGTCTCTCCCATTTGTAACATCGCAACACTCTGAGGTAGCAGAACTTCTACCACACAGGGACTCATTTCTCTAATGAGGTGTCGCCCTTGAGTGTTGTGACTTGGAGAAAATTGTCCCTGCCCATGGCAAGGGGATTGGAACTAAATGATCTTCAAGGTCTCGTCCAACTTCATTCATTCTGTGATTTTATGATTACCTTGACGTTTCCTTGCAGGCTGATTTCTGTCCTTGCTGTGTTTGCCCATGCAGCTGTGCTTCCTTCCTGTTTGGCAGCTATACTGTCAGCCATCTTCATGGAAATGTTTCTTGTTTTCTGTAAATTAGGAAGTAAAGAAGAAGTAAAGCATCATTGGGGTGCAATCTTGCATCTTAAAGATAGTGTAGTATTCACTGAAATGAAAATGGTACAGGGAATATATTTTTCTTAATGTAAAGAGTGTGGTTTGGGGAGTTTACATGAGAATATGCAGAAAATCTTTTTTTGAAATTCAAGTTTTCTTCATAGAAATATTCTAATAAATAAAAAAATGCATAGTTTTACAAAGGATTTAACTGAAAACTGCCTTTACTGAATACCATTTCTGCAAATTTTGCACATAAGGTTTTCTTGTTTTGATTTTAAGTGATATCCTTGACATTTACAAACAGAATTTTCCAGCAAAAGTAACAGTTGAAAAAGCCACATATTTCTCAAAGCCGAGCTGACCCAACACAATGTTAGACTGAAGTTACATTTACATGACATGCTGTTTTGTTTGTTTTCAGTGGGGTTACCATCTTATAACAACATTTGGAAATGATAAAAGGATAAAGTGAGGACCCCCTGTCTGTTTATACTAACACTGTATATTCATAAACAGGAACGAATCAGTGAGTACAAATCCCCTTAATTGTTTTATGGTTTTATTTATTTTTACTGCATTTCATGTATCCCAATGAGAAGCACTGGGTTATTAATCATGTAGTAAGCCATATTATATATTAACAGAACTGTATGTAAAATGCCTTCCAGTTTGTTTGACTGCCAAAGAGATTACTCTAAATCATCTATAAAGTAACTCCACTCCTAGTACTTATTATAAATTGGCTAATATCACCAGTGTATTAAGTATTTATGGTATTTACTAAAGTCATTTGTTGTCATAGAGAACATATAACAAATAATGAAGATATGAAATATTTCTAAGATCTCAAAATTGTGCAATTCTGGCACTACTCTTAGGACAATTTCTTAGCTGAAACCTAAATCAGCCTCTCGGGATTTCAAAAATTATATTTATATTATAATCTTTTTCAAGAAAATGTAGAAAGGGGATCATAATGTGTGTGAGAGACTCTATGTTGTCTTTGTTAGCAACATTCAGTTACATGAATAATCTTCACATGCTAAGGATAAAATTTAGTCTGACCATCCTGTGTGTATGTGATGCAGATGGGCTGGTGATGATTATACATGTTTTATTAGAAATACGGTGGATTTAGGTAGACATGAGAATAGCACTTTTTCATTCATTGAGCTCAGTATTCTGACATTCACCATATAGGAACTCACACTGATTTATTCAAGGCAATTAAATATATAATTTAATAACTCATGAACTGGTTCATACAGGAATAATATCTGTTCAGCATTACAGACTGAACTGTATGATCTAGCAGAAAAAGGCATTCTGCCTTAGAAGGCTGGTTTGATATTAATCTATTGACCCAGAGCATCAGGCTTTGAGGTGCACAGCAACAACTGTTTTAACAGTGAAAAGGAAAACCCTATAAGAGCTTTGACATAAACTAGAGAAGGAACAATACTGAAACCAGATGAAAACTCAGGGTTGCTTTTAGAAAAAGTGAATGTAATCTCTTGAAATATTAAAACTATCAGGATAACCTTTCCTGTAAAAATGCACTGTTGTATGTTTAACAAGATAGCTGGACTTCATTTTTAGGCAATGCTGTCCTGCTTTCATCAGGTGTTGAAATTGTTATTTCAAAAAGAAAGATGCTTTTTTATTTCTTGCACACTAACATTGTGGCCAATTGAAAGAAAGCAATCATCACAAATTGATTTGCTCCTGGAAGAAAAGAAGTCTATGTTTGGGTGTAGAGTGGAAAGTCACATTTTTATAGCTCTGACTCATTACAATGTTTGATCATTCAAATAGAGTAAAGGATCTTTTACTGTATGACAGAGCCAATTCTTACTTCAGAGGTATGGAATAAATTAATTCTTGTCTGCATGGGTAATCGAGGCACCTGTGATGTCCTCATCACTGTAACACTGGCAGTAATGTTTGCTACCTTTGTACAGTTCTTTTCCAAAACTTCTTTAACTACAAAATCATTCTTATTTTCCCATCAAATCATATATTTCAAGTATATCTTCAAATTGCTAGATTTTGGTAACATCAGTGATCAATTAAAGTGAGCACTCATAGAAATTTAATTTTAAAATGTTGTGGAATAATCTCTGGATAGAAATATTTAAGGAATAAAAACAGTTGAGATGATTCCAATCAATTACAGCTTAATATTACAAGAAAATGTGAATTTACATGGCAAAGCTTCATAACATATAATTTAAGTAGACAAATATCTGTTTACTGACATCTCTGAAGCAAAAAAAAAAGTAACTAAAATAATTCAAAAACTTTGATTCTGATCTATTGGTTAACTTCAAAACAAACCATAAAGAACCTTGCACCATCTCTGGTATGTCTCTTCACTTGTAAGAGGAACAGTCTTATTATTGTGAATTATTATTCACAGTCTTCAGTTTTATAAAAACCTTTTTTTTCTGAGGATTTTTGGCTCATTTGCTGCACAAAGAAAGTCACTAATGGTTTGCCTACATGACTAATACTTTGTAACTCTGACTGTGTCACAAAAGTATCATTTCTTGCTCAGTTGGCTGGTTAAAAAATATACCCCTAGTCACAATGGAAATTAGAGGTCCTGACAAAGAAAAAAAAAGTAGAATTTTTGTTCTGAGATCCATTCCTTCAGGAGTTCTTGCTGGGAAGGCCCTGCATGCATGCCTGGGATTCTGCACAGAGTCAGAGTAAAATACTGTTTCCACCACTGCAAACACCCACATGGTTGCAATTGCAATGGGCTGAGAGAAGAAGCTCTTCAAATACAAATAAAAACACCACCAAGCAACTTCTTTCCCACATCATCGAATGACTTCATCTTATTTCACTTACGTATGTTCATTTATGCTTGTTTTTGGTCCTTTGCACTCTATTGCACCAATATTCTTGGCACTGGAGATGCAGCCTTGGGAAATGGTGGTACATGGGGCAGAGATCCTCAAGAAACCAGCTGGAGGGGAAGAGAGTTTCCCTGACAGGCCTATGGTTGAGATGTGGGAAGCAGAGCACATTCCTTGGGGCACAGGACAGTGACACCTGGGCAGCATCACCTGCACCCTGCTGACAGGCAGACCCAAGGTGTGGTCATCCTACCACGGGGTGTGGTATCACCTCTGCTGGCTTGGCACAACCCTGACACGAAGACTAGATGATTTAGAACAGTCATTAGATGATTTCACAGTGCCAGAGTTATATAAAATTGTCTTTATTTTAGCATGTTTGAGCCAGCACCACAGACGTTCTAAACTTATTTAAAGAAATTGGTGCTGTGATTCTGATCTTTTGGTTTCCTAATAGTTAAATTCTACTGGAGCTGCTTCTGATTTGCAAGTGTGCTTTAACAAAAGGCATCAACCTAAAGCTGTGCCTAGGAATCAACCTAAATCTCTCTCACACATCTTCGTACCTTCAAAAATACTTGTATTTCTTAAAAAGAAATTCCACTTGATGTTGGAGGGAATAAAAAGTTTCCAAAACACATTATTTCCCCAGACTTATTTTGTTTCCGGCAAATGTAGAACAATGCTCAAAAGTGAACTGGAATAGCAAGTGTCTTTTATTTGAAAAGAATGCTTACATTGTTATATGCAGTGTTGAGTCTGCATAATAGGAAATCATGAATTGTGCATCCCAGATCAGTAAAACACTCAAGCATTTGCTTAAAATTAAACTTAAGCATGTGGTTAAGTGTTTTTCTGACTTCTAGCACCAATAAAGATCGAATCTGAGTAGGTCACCAGGAAGATCTGTAAGATTTTCAAGTTTTTATTCCTTGGGTTGAAGTTGCTGTATAGCAGCAGAAGGTTGCTTAGAGAACTTTGATACTTTTAATGGCTTACTGAGCTGGAGAATTTTATCCATTTTATTAATTTCCTCAGTTTTGCTGTCATGAATTTCTTATGTGAGTTTCAGCCATTGAGAGTCAATTACCAAAGGTATCTGATAAGATTTATAAAATTCCTTAGCAAGCTGAACATCCTTTAAGATATTTTTAGTATTATTTGTTCACTTTAAAGATCTAGCCCAACATATTTAGCCCATTTCCTGGACTAAAATTATTATGACACTTGGAAATATAACCTAAGTAACGCTATCCCATTGATAATTTTGACCATGTACCATTAACATCATTAATGTCTACCAAACTTTCATGAGATTGGGCATAATATATTTAAAAATACAGAAACAGATGTGGCATAACTATCTAAAATAATAGTTAAAATAATTATCACAGTAATATCTTTGTGATAGCACAGTGACATTCAGAGTCCAATATTTAGAATTATTGAATATTTTAGCCTGAAAGGGATTTTAGGGGGCCAGTGGCACCTCATGCAAGAGATAGCATCAACGTAGTTTCCAAGGTTTTTTGGGGACCTGTTTGCTTCACTGTGGGATATGTATTAGGGAATCACAGAATATTAAAATGGTTTGGGTTGGTTGGGACTTTAAAGATTATCTTGTTCCAACCCGCCTGCCATGGGCAGGAATGCAAATCACTAGACCAGACTGCTGAAGGCCCCATCCAGCCTGGCCTTGAACACTTCCAGGGATGGGGCCTCTAAAGGTTCTCTGGGCAATCTGCTGCAGTGCCTCATGACCCTCACAGTAAAGAATTTCTTCCTAATATCTAACCTAAACCTGCCTTCTTTCAGTTTAAAATCTTTGCCCCTTGTCCTGTCACAATCTACCCTTAGAAAAAATTCCTTCTCCCTCATTTTATAAGTCCCTTTTCAGTACTGGAAGGTGCAGTAGGGACTCCCTAGGGACTCCCTAGGCTTCTCCAGGCTGAGCAGCCCCAGCTCTCCCATCCTGTCTCCACAGGAGAGGTGCTCCAGCCCTGAGATCATCTTCATTGCCTTCTCTGCACTGGTTCCAACAGGTTCATGTCTCCCCTGTGCTGGGACCCCAGGGCTGGATGTAGCTTTGCCCTGCATGGGGCATCACAAGTGCAGAGCAGAGGGGCAGGATCCCCTCCCCCAGCCTGCTGCCCTCGCTGCTGGGAGGCAGCTTAGGAGGAGGAATTGGTATAGTGGATCTCTGTTCCCCAGTATCCCGTCGGGGTAGGTGTGGCTGTATCACTGCTTCCTGCTCGTGCACCTTATTCATCTTCTGTGAGCCAGCCCTCGGCTCCCTTGTCACTCTTCCTGGTAATATTCCACAGAAAATGGTGCCTCCCTTTTGCAGCACATAAACCTCAAATTGTATTCATATTATTTTCCTTGCTCTAATGCATTGCAAACTCACAATGCTGCTCTCCATGATTCTGACTCCCTTTGTTTAGTAGGTCTAATGAAATTTTTCACGTGATGCCTTTGTACTTCTTCCAAGATGAATCTTATTTTGTCATTCTTCCTGTTCATCTTTCTAATATTTCTGCTGATCTGCTCCAAAATTTATTGAAGTCAGTGTGAACCTTGGATCTATATCCAGGTTCCTTTTTACTATCTGTCTTTCATCACCTTTTGCAACTCCACCCTCTTATTCATCATAGGGGACTTTCATTAATGGGTGACTTACTTCTTCTAGAGAAAATGTTAAATAAAACCATACTGAATACAGATCCCTAAAGTCCTTCACTAGGAAAAGACCTTCCCACAGATCTATACTTTAATATTTTGTCTCCTGCTTTTGTTTATAGTCTTTCAGCCACTTTTCATTCCACATGATAGTGCTCATGCCCTAGAAAATTTAAATTAATTCAGCATTTTCTATCAACTAGTTTCCACATCCTGAGCCAAACTCTTCTCCAGTTATTCATGCCTGCCCTTCTTGATGTCAGTGGGATTACATACAAGCCATGTATGAAGGAATCTGGTCTTTCCTCTCAGTTACAGATTTTGAGTTTTGTTTTACAATAATCTATAATTTGAAAATCAGTATATCTGTTCTCTGCCTTTTCTATGACCGCATTGCAAACTTTTATTTGAGTAGATAGAATAATCTAATTGTGCCAAAATATTAAGAAAATATTTTCTTAATCTCTGAAGTGTAGGCTTAATTTATGGTAAAAAAAAAATGCGATGAAAATTGAACTCCCTTTTTACATTTAGGAATAATTTTATACATGTATGTGTGTATATATTACATATATACATATATTTAGTAGAAACAAGAATTCTTCTCTTTCTACAATCTAATTAATTCTATGGCAGTAAACATTTTTGAACCTGAATTATCTTTTGGAAGAGTGATACCTATATTCAAATGAATATTTGGAACTTTCTGAATTTGTGGAATGAAGCTGGGGTTTTTTCCCCAACTTCCTGTGTGTTGGAACAACTTCATTGTCATGATATGGATCTGACATACTGCAGAAGATGCATCTTGAAATATTTTAAGTGACAATCTGAGAGAAATGGAATTTCAGTCAGAAATCATAAAATTTACCATAAGATCAGCCAACACAATGCCTTTTTAATTAGCATCCTATCTTGATATTTAAATAGTATTCCCAATTAGTACTAATAAAACTTGTCTAAAACCAGATCTAGCTGGAATAGCTGAGGAGCCTGTTGGTAAAGTTCCTGTGTCACTGATTAAATCCAGTACAGATCAGTAATGACTGAAAACTATGTTTGGAACCAAACATGGAACATTTTGGTTTATTCAGCTTAGTATCCAGTACAAAGGTGACAATATAATTTAAAAAGACATATTTAAAACTGTTGTTACCCTTGGGAATATCTCAACAGAATACAAAGCTTGCAAGAGACTTTCCTGTGATCACAACAGAAAAGTCACAAGTTGCAAGATGAAAAATATTAGCAAATAATCTTGCCCAGCTGGAGTCTCCTCTTTTTCTGCTGTGTTCATCAGCATGTGTCAGTTGAATTAGGTAAAAAAATCATCATCCATGGGTCTTCAAAGGCACTATCTCTTTTCCTTAACTACACAGAAAAACTAGTCACTTATTTTATGCAAATATCTTAATTTTTAACTTTAAATTTGAGTGAAAAGTATGTGCCTAAATTAGGGAAACTGAGTCCAGTCGAGTCCAAGAGAAGTATTAGATGTGTCTATTCCGATGGACAACACAAATCCACTTAATTAAATGTTTGGATTCAGTGTTGAAAGTTTCTTTCTGTGAGGAAAGGCAAGCAGACCAGTGTGCTTTCAGGAGTTTAGTATTCACCCATTCGACATGGAAAAAAAATTGTGATTCTACTCATCACAGCCTGAAAAGTTGTATTTTTTGATAGAAACCCCTTTCAACAAGTGACATAACAAAAACAGACAGAAGAAAAGCTTTCCTTTTTCCTGGATGTCCTACCCATGGTGCTCCCCTTATGTGAAAAGTAGGTAAACACCACCTCTGGCACCATCGCCTCAACCTCACTCTTCAGTTTTCAGACGTGCTCACACATATGTCGGGATGGCATCAAAATTTCAATGGAACCGAAACACAGGCTTGTTTTTCATCTTGCCAGACTGGAACACTTGCAGGTTGACCAGGAAGTTAAGATGTCCCAAATTAATCCCTCATCATTTTTTTCTAAGGGGGGGAAAAAAAAAAAAAAAAAAAGAAAAAAGAAAAAAGGTGTGTGTTTGCGAAAAAAAGAAAAAAGAAAAAAGGTGTGTGTTTGCGAAAGGACAAAAAAAGAAGAAAAAAAATGAAAAAAAAAAAGAAAAAGCAAGAGAGAAAAAGAAAAAGAAAAAAGAGAGGGAAAAAAGAGAAGAAAAGAGAAGAAAAGAGATGAAAAGAGAAGAAAAGAGAAAAAAAGAGAAAAAAAGAAAAAGAGAAACAGCTCCTGGAGCAGGTATAAGATAAATATACCAAAGCCATGGACATGAACCAGACACTGCTCAGGTACACAGCAGGATGCCTGTTTAATGTCCACTTTGTACCTATTGCTTGTACAAATAGAAAGCAGTGGCTTCAGACACAGCTTTCACTTTACCTGCTCCGATATTGAGCAGAGCTGCTTTGCTACAGGAGACAAGAAGCAGTGGAAGTACAGGTGCTGAGAAATAATAGCCATAGGAAAAACCTGGACACACAAAATCAAACCAGTGAAACTTGGCTCTCACATCTTGGAAAAAAACAACCCAACCCTTTATGTTCTACGTCAGATGCAGGAATCAATTTATATGCACATAGACACACAGGACCATATATATATGTACGTGTGTATGTATGTAGAGGAAAGGATAGACAAAGGAATGCAGATTACAGCTCATGTCATTTTGATAATCTAGTTGGATTTCAGTGCCAATTTGATTGTTTATTACCCCTTTCTTTTCTTCACTGACATCTTCTTATAGCCAATATTCTAACAATATGTTACCTTTTTAAATGATAGCTTGAAATGAAATTTCAAAAACTACCTATATTATATCAGTTAATTGTCTGGTGACTGTGGAGAAATGAAACCAGAACTATGTATTTCAAGTAATGCCCAACACATGGCAAACATCAAGTGAGGAATGCAAGGCCTATGCTAGTGAAGAATGCAATAAATATAGGCCAGATCATAAACACTGCTATAATAAGACAACTGAGGAAGAAGATTTGGAAAGATATAATTGATTTCTGTACCTTTCTTGTGCAGGTTCTGCAGAAAATGGATAAGCTCAAAACCATCACCTCCATGTCTCAGTTTGACATAAGCTTTTTGAGCTCAGTATTCTTGACTTTGAAAAAGGGAGAAATATTCTCTCCACAGCCTGAGTTAATCTGAAGAACTCTGGCTTGTGTTATGCAGGAAATAAGAGCTTCATGTTTACAGTGCTACCTCTGGTCTTGAAAATCTGTTAACTTTTTAATGACCTGTGCTTCACATCATTTAAACATGGTAGTCCACATCTTATTCGCTTCTGCCATCCACCTCACTCACTGAGACTGTTGCAGAGTTAAATGGGGATATCATAGTGCCCATTTGAAATTTTATATTTCTCAGTCCAAGGCTAATAATTCAACAGTGATAGCAAAGACAATTGGCATTGTGCCAGAAAAGAGATTATATTTTATTATAATAAAATATGATCATTATATATGGTCCTGGATTGTGAGATCTTCACAGTAAAGTTATCTTTTCCTTTATTTCATTATATTGTCAGGTTTTTGAATACCAATAACAAAATGTGAATAAAGCATTTAAATCCTCTTTCACTGGTCATAGGGAATATTATGTCAAAGCAAATGTTCACTATTTGTACAATTTTGCTGATCAACAGAATTGGAAAGTGTCACAGACTGGCTTTAAATTAGTTGAACATATGCTGCATTATTATGCTTCAAATTACAGCTTTGCTTGGTATAGATTGCGATTGCTTTAATACATACCAAAAGAAAGTTTTATATTGAAAGGGGTGTTGGACCTATCAGTCTGGTAACAGGGATTGTTTTGTCAATCTGGCAATATGAACAATCCAGACGTTCAACTCCAACACTCCCAGATATTTTTACAGGATAAAAAATAATATCAGTGGTCTCCACTGATCATCCCACAGTATAGTAGCTGCTGACAAGCACTGAGCCCTTCCATGAAGGTCCTGGCACCTTTAACCCTGTCCACAAGAATTGCTGGTATATTGGTCTGAGATTTCTAATGGTAAAATTAGGATATTGGATATCTGGACCCTGCTTCACCTTTCCACCTCCTAACTGATTCTCTGTATGTGCTATATGACAGTATTGTAAACTGTCTCTAATAAAACTTACACAGAATATACACAGAGTGAGGGTTAATTTTACTCTTTCTAAAATGCTTTGAGATTCTCAGATGAAGAGCAGTCACAATACCTGGAAAATATCAAGATTTTTCTAATCTCAAAAATAAGCAGAGAAATAGACAAGATGTACTTCACACAGAAAGCACTGCCATACCTATTTCTGCTTTTACATATGCAACCTTTTCCTCCCAGGGACAAATGTCCAGTATAACAGGTAACATCAGGGAGGTTCCACTGACCTGGTGTACTAGAGGTGAGGTGTTCAAAGTCCATCATTCATTGTGAGGTCATGTGTACCTGACACTCACAGAATGAGCAAAATATCTTTGCTTTCAGTGTTTCAAGGTCAAAGTTTTCATATTATCTCTAGTTAAATATATGGAATAGGTGAAAATACACATTCAGTATAGCATCTTGGGCTTCCTTCAGTTCAGATGGGTACACTTTTGCAAATATGGCCCATTTTTGATCCAGGAAGAGGTGTTTTGAGCTTGGAGTATTTCAGGCTTTACCAAAGCTTGACATCTCAAGTCCTAAGCATTTCCACTGACATCAAAGCAAAGCTCCTCTGACTTCAAAGCTGCCAGTTCAGCCCCAACCCTGCCTCTGGGAAACACAGACAGACAGCAGAGTGTTCCCAAGCCTGAAGGTTTTCACCAAAGCTCCAGGAAAGAAAATGTTTCAGCAAGGGCCCATGTCACCTCTCATCAATGGAGACTGGACCTTCAAGAGGAGACACAAGTTATCCCTTGTTCTTAGGCTGCAGTAGAGATGGGTAAAAATATCTATATTGAAAAGAATAAGGTCAGAATTCAGCAAGAAATTCAGACACCTTTATTTAACTCTCCCCATGTATTGCATGGGCCAGAGGTCTAAGGGCCCTGAGTGCCCAATGATGATGCAATTAACAAAATCAAAGGAGTCCAGAGTGATTCAACTTCCTACAGGCTAGGGATGGACTCAGCTGCCTAAACACAATTTTCTGGTGCCTTTTGAAACACTGTAGGATACCACATTATGTGACACCTCCCCTCCCTAAACTAGCATCTGGGTGGTAGCAAGTAAGGTGTCCACAAAAGCATCATGCTTTGGTATGGACATGTCTGAGTACACAGCTGAAGCAGATGAAATCAGCCTCAACTTCTATTCTGCATGTTGGAAAAAAAAATTTAGAAGATGCCCCCAAGAATTGGTAATTGTATTAAATGCATAAGAAGTTTTAAATGACACTGAAAATAAGACCCAGTTCAACTCTTGTGACTGTCCTGTCTTCTGGTGCTGATGTTTTTTGAGTTTCACGATGCCGAGTAAATCCTATTATTCTATTGAATACTTAAGGAGTGAGACTCAACAGCAGGCCATTTCTGTTACAAACAATGACTGACTCAGCAAGGGGAAGTTTGAGCTAGATTTGCACAAAAAAATAAAGAAATAACCATGGGCTGTCAGAAAACTGAGTTTCTAGAAAGCCATTCCAACTATCTTAAAGCTTGGGCACATACACTGCAGAAATGTATTTCCTGTTCCAGTTATTTAAATCTGTTGTTTCCATGTAATCATTCCAAAGTCTGGCATCAAAAAAATTCGTGGAGACAACAGTACCATCCTACTCAGCAGCATGGCCAAATAATTTCTGACCATACATACGTAAGGTGTAATTAAAACTTTTTCAGAATGACAATCCACATTGAAAAGAAATTGAATATATGATGCTTAGTTTCTCTGAAATGCTATATTTCAGATTTTTTTCCCCATCATTTGCTGACACACGTGGAACATGTGAGTTTATAATCACCCTATCAAAAAGTTGTCCTATAGTCTCTTTAGCCATAATAATATTTAATCCTGGTTTCAAAACTTACTGGGGTCCTGATCTCCATTGTATAAACTATTTTTCACATTCTGATTATCACTGGCATCAAAGTGCAGAACAAATATACTCTGACTTGAATATATTAGCACAATGTCTGATTACTGTAGAACCCGACTGAAATCTGGTCAGAAAATAAAAAATGGTAGAGCGAAATCTCACAAAGCTGCAGTTGTATCACATGCAAAAGAACACATAACCTCACCACCAGTGCTTTTTTTCCTACAAACATGGAAACCTCGTACTCCACCCCTTGCAGTGAGTAAGCTGTTGAAGAAAGACCCAAAGTTCGTCTGCTCAGTTAAATTTTCTCAGTCCTTTGGGTTGTCCATATCCCCTAGTGAGCTCATGAACTCTACGCATCAGGATACACTGCACCTCACTAAAGTTACCACCTATGCCTACTTTTAGATTTTGGATTTGCAGCATCTAGTCTCACAGCATGAGTGACAAAGTCATATAATTGTTGGACAAATTTTGATAATAGGTCAGCTGAGTTTGACTAAAACAGCAGAGAAATAAGTTACTCTGAAACCCAGTCAGAAGTTCTGTGATGGGATGTTGGTAACACTGCAGACTGAACTTTGTTGAGGGACAAAACACTTATTTAAGACAACTTCAACTCCTATAGGTCTCTCTGGGAAAAAGCTACTTTCCCACTTGCTTTGGTTCTGAAGGTGTTGCTTTCAGAACAAGATGTTTTAATGCAAGTTGAAATTATGGGAACATCTAAAGAGAGAGAAAAAAAAAAAACCAACAAAAACCACCAAAAACCCCAAAAACATTTAATCTCTAGGTGAAGGAATATATCCCAATTAGTTATGTCTACTATGATGTCTGGCCACCAGCTGACAGACCTGACAGCTGATCTCTCTGAACCAAACCAAATTGGAAAAAGGTTTGTGTTAGGGTCACTTTTTGAGTGGGCAAAGGTTGGAGCTGGTTGTTATTTGAACTGAACTAGTTCATTCATCTCTGGTTACCCATATGTCAATACAATAGATTTGCTTAACGTAATATGCCATGGGCTAGAACCTTTCTGTTTTGTTTCTACCTGCACATTTTCCTGGGCTGCTGCCAGGAGATGAAGACAATACATCCTGGGACAGGAGGAAGTTCTGGACACTTCTGGAAGAGGTCCAGAAGGCGCTATGAGTACAGATGCTTTGGGTGTAAATCCTTCAAGCTTTGTGTGCTTCAGGTAGAGGTTAGGTCAGAAGTTCATTTAAGTGCCTGTGAACATCAGAGTCTACATGAAGACTGGGTGTTTTTGTACTTCAGACTCTCTGTCACTATTTACCTTTTAGAATGTACCAGAAAAACTCACTGTAGAGAGTTATATAAAATGCAGCCAAATCAGTAGAAATTCTTCTATCAATTTCAAAAGAAACTGGTTTAATTTTTCATCACCTAGGTCCAGGACAAAAAAATCCCCAAACCACTAAACAACTGCAAAATCAGCAATCATTATTTAATGAAAACAGTCTATTTTGCATATCTTACCTTGATCTCTAAAAATTCAGACTCTAAAAATTCAACCTTGTATCTTCATTATTAGTCTTGCATAGTGACTTCTGAAAAAATAAAGCTGCTCAATTCATAAATGAGAAGAAACATAATAGCTGAGAGTCAACCTAGGTAAATCATTAGAGAAAATTCTGCATTGGGTATAGACCTCATAAGTCCCCCAAATCCACACCTAAAAACACAGAAGTAAGAATCAGAACTGAAAATGTCCTTTAAGTTAGTATTGTACTACCAAGGTAGAACAGGACTCCATTTTGAAGATAAGCATCATCATTATCTTACTACCATTAACATGAACACAGGTAATTTCTCTAAATAACAGACATTTTTTCACTACTTTTTTCTTTCTGCTTCAAGGACTGAGGTATGGGAATGTTTGCATTACAGATGATAAAACAAAACAGGGTACATATATTAGGGAAATAAATTAAACAGTGTCTACTATTGGCCCTTCCATAAGCAGCTCCTGGGCACTGTTTGGAGGTACACATGGGATGCATGGACAAGGAATTTCCCAAAGTCAGTGTAGTTGTTGTCCTCTGAACCCTCTGAGACTGAAGGACTTTGTGCCACTGACACCAAAGCCAGAGAACAGCCTGTACAGAACTTGTATAGATACAGCCAGAGAGTCCTGGGAAGTGCCTCCAAGGGCTGTAAGTGCTCTGCAGTCCTATTAGGAATAAAAGGCAGAAGAAATTAATATTTCAGGATTCATATCACATGAAAAGAGCAGAACTCTTTTCAGCAAAGTATTTCCATTTTTACATTGACTGACTTATCCTCCTGAGGTCATAAAATAGACCAAGCATAAACAAGGAAGTACAAAGCTGTATATTATATATGGCATATTTAAAGCCTAGAAAGGATTCTTCATTTAAGAATTTTTCTTTTTAACAGATGGATGACTAGGTGGTATTGTTTTCCTATCTTCCCTTAGCTCTTCACATCTGTCCTCTGACATGCTTTCCCAAACTTCCCTCTCCTGACCCAATCCCCTTGCTATATCACACAGCACATGTGTAGGATGTGTATAAACTTGGCTATTAATTATAAAATCTTGTCCACACACTTTAATAGAATTATGACCCATTACACTGCTGAGTCCTGACTCTCCAAAACATAAGCTTATTATCATCTTCCTTCTTGTATTGTTGAAGAAGGTAACAGGGGTCACCAATATAAATTCCAAGCATGTAGACTCTGGATTTTCATCTGGCAAACATTAAAAACTTCTGCCTTCACGATTATTTCTATCTTTTTTTATGGGTTTAGAGCACTGCTCACTAGTTCCACTGATTATAAATTACAGGATTGGGAGAGATCTGATGAAAATATTCACCTTTAAGCGGCCCAGAATTTTATGTCTGTGAGAAAACACATATTTTTCATTTCTAACAGATGCAGCCCAAACCACAGCCAAACAACTGCTCATAGCACACAGATACACACCTGTATTACACACATTGCATGTACATGGGAACACATATCCTGTATTTTCACGATTATTCAGCTTTCACTTTATCATTACAAAAAAAATTGATGAACAGCCCAGGAGAGGAAAGACCTCTCTCTCTGTGTAGCTGTCTGGAATGTTCAGGTGACAAAGGGAAATGGCCATGACATCAAAATGAGTCAAAATAATGAATGACAGTTGTAGAATTATTTTTTCTTGTGTGAGAACTCCTAAATGCACCACTTTTAACATAGTAGTACTCTTTAAGATCCACTTCAGCTTCTGGAGATGGTACTGAAAACATCATCGTCTTCTCTTTTTAACTGGAAACTAATATACAAATTCTATATTTGGATGCCTCTTCACAGCTAAATGCTTCAGTTTCTACATACGAAAAATGGGGAATAATGCTATTGACCTTGGTAGAGCACTTTGAAATGCAAGGCAAAACAAAAAAGTTTCAAGAAAAGGTGGCTTTTTTTTATTTTTTTCCTACCATTTGTGGAGGTAAAAAAAGAAGGAAAATTGATGCAACAGAACAAAGATGATGTGTTTGATCATCTGGGTGGAGGGTGATATTTGCATGAGAACTTCACCAGTTTTCAAGAACAAAGACAGCAAAAACTAAAAACCACGAGTTTATACTGCACACCATTAGCATGTTTTGGGTCTGACTTAAAAGAGGGATTGTAGATCAGTTAACATTCTATTTTTGTTTGGTAGTTTTATCCAGCTGTTGCAGACGTATCTAGAATTTGGCTTCAGGAGACCTCCTCCATGCATGTCAAGATTTGAGACCTGGTTTTCCTGTTTTAAATTGGGCAGCCATCCTGGAAACCATAATAAAATGCAGCACTGCTGACAGACTTTCTCATGGAAAGTTGAACAAAATGCTATAGGAATTGCTATATGCAGAGATGTGGTAACAGCTTTCAGTGTCTCCTAAATGTCCCTGAATATTGTCTTTTTCTACCTTTCTGTGTTCCTTTTAGTTCTTTGCTATATTTTTTTATAAGCTCACTTTTTATCATCAAAAAGTAGCCACTTTGTCCAAGTCAGCTGTCGAGATCCCTTTTATCATAAAAAATCAGTGACAGGCAGGTCTAGAGGACTATGTGGATCTGAGTCATATATATCTTTGGATGGGTTGAACTTTTTTGTTTCCATTGGCTAATGAGGATGCCCAAAAGGCAAGCTCAAACTAGATGCCTCTGTGTTTGATGGCTTGGTCAGATTCAGGTGAGAAAAATCCCACTCCTGGTTGCACATAATAATGTGAAAATCTTCACAGAAAACACAGAGAAGCAAGGTCCTGGCCCCCAGCCTGGAAGCTCAACTCAAAGTGATGGACATACCAGAGAAGTGAGGGTATACCAGCAAAGGCAAAAGTTATGGAAATAGCAGTACACAATTACTCATTTTAGGGATCCATCTGGTTAGGTGTGTTGTTTCATTTAAATGATGTGTAAACGCATTTACTTAATGGCCGTCATTTATACATTTGTGCATGTCATGTGAGCACTGCAGCACACACGGTTTTAATTTGAAAACCTAAGGCACAAGTAGCAGACCTCACCTTTGCTGGATGCTGTCGGGTGTCAAAATCGAAAAGTTCAGCTTGTGCCCCTTCCAAGGTAATATAATACACACGCATCTGTGCACCCTGAGGTCTGCACACAGCTGCACAATGTTTTATGAGATGTTGCAGTGGCTTCTGCTAGACTTCCTGACGTAAAACTACAAACAATCAAATCCTCCTTCCCCCACATCCCATTCTCTCAATCAAATGCCTGAGAAAGGAGATTTTTTTAAGCCAGCTACGTCCTTTAAACACTTTTTCTCTCCAGAGCAGAAGTTACCTCAGTATTTAAAGGAGAGCAGGATCATGGGTATTTCAACTTTGAGCGGAAGAAAGCCAAACTTCTTAGCTTTGGTTCAAAACAAAAGTTTCTCTCAATAAAGTCTAAATCAACCTTGGAAGGCAGAAATAAGTATGCTCCACTGAGCAGAAAAGCATGAGCTGACATTTAGAAACTGCTCACTGTTCTCCTAGTCACCCAAGAGAGAAATGATTCTGCATTAACAGAAGAAAAATGCAACCCTGAAAATTGATATCGGTGTATTTACAACAGGATATCTGCAACACAGTACAGTGCCCTGCCACTCTCCTTTTTTATATTCCAACTTTTTCACTCAGCTTGTATAATTCTTTAACCAGTTACAGGTCAATAAAATAGAATAGCACTTTTTTTTTTTTTTTTAACTTGATAAACCAATATATTTCCCAATTGATGCCAGTTCTGGAGAGTGAATTGTTCTGGTTTTTAACTCAAAAACTTACTTTTGATGTTTTCAGAATTAATTAATTTAGATCCATGGAACTTTGCAGTTTAATAAAAGATGGAAATCTCTCTAACCAAGTAAGTATAAAGTGACTTCAAATTCCTTATTTTTTAAACTATCAAAATACGGGGGAAAAAAAAAAAAAAA
>VXBB01016739.1:298181-309013 GCA_013399915.1 Illadopsis cleaveri
TTTTTTTTTTTTTTTTTCACAAATTCATCACAAATTAGGGCTGTGTTGTGCTGGGTGCTTTTCAGAGACATGCCAGGAAACAGTTGCTGTACGTCAGTATTTAATGCAAGTAAATGGGACATACCAAGCATGAAAGAAAAAAGTTCCACAGTCATTTTACATGTCATGATCTGGAAAATGATGTCTTCCAGAAGTTCTCACAAAAAGGTTGTGATAATAAGGAACTGCATGCAGAGCTCTCAAATCTCACTCTAAAGCTAAGAATGCAAGCATTTTCTTCTCAGAGGTATGCTCTAACTTCCTCATGCACATACAAAGTACTACTCCACTGATGGCAAAGGAATTATTTTTGCTGAATGACACAGGTAAAAATAAAAGTCAAAGTTGGCCGAAAGCATAGTCACAGGACCAGATTCACCAACATGTTCCAGTGGTTTTATATTACCCCAGTGATACAAGACAGCCATAAAACTAGATTAAGTAATTTAAGGTTGCTGTGTGTCACCAGAAAAGTACAGAGCAGCTGCAACATGTATGGGAAATCTATATTGCAGTGTTTTACCATTCCTGCCTTCTCACTCTTCTGACTTTCTCATCAAAGATTAGTACCAATTCCAGATGCTATGAAAATATACGGAAAATAAATACTGGGAGAAAGAAAAACCAAGCATTTAGCAGCAGTAACCCAAACAGGTCATAATTTCTGTTTCTTAAGTTAGTATGCAAGTGGATTTTCACTAAAGTGTTTTTTTAAATTTGCTACGACCAGATTTCTTTGTAGAAAGAGACAGCAATAATGAGTTGGCTTTTATTAACACCATGCCATACTCCACAACTCTGAAACCAAGAGCTTTTGAGAAGAAATACGTGAGGTCTAGAGTAGGCTGAAAGCTTGTTAACAACTTACTGAAACAATTTCCAAAGATTTCACATCTGCTGTCTCTCATATGTATCAGACCCAGGCAATTTCATTGTGCACAATTATCACCATTTGAAAATCATATAGATCTGTAAAACACGCTTGGAAGACAGTTTCTTTCTGTCTAGATATGGTCTAAATGCTATACAGTGAGATGGATCTAAGTTTTTCTTAAATGTAAAATTTCAGAAATTACAAATAAAGTGAGAAAAAGATATGCAACCTTCTCAAAAATTTCTTTCCCGTCTTCAGACAAATAAAAAACTTCAAATATGAATTTCAAAAACATGGAGAAGAAATAGTCTGTATCTGAGGTTGCTTTCTCATATCAATTCATGTAATACTGTATTAAGGCTTCAGACTAAAATCTGAAACAGTTGCAAAAGAGCAGAAAAAAAAATTCCTTAGAAAAACTTAAATGAGTTAGAATTTCCTAGCAGTGAGAATGATTAAATATTGGAATGACTTACTCATACTGGCCTATCTGTAAGAAAAGACAGGAGATGGCTCACAGCCTGTGTGCAAGGAGGGAAAAAGATCTGGCTGAACATTGTGGAATGTGTCCTCCTGGCGTGGGAATCTTGGAATCTGGAGTCCTCTGTTCATCCCTTACCTTTTGTGTCATGAACATTGCTGCAATGTTTGCTACTCCATAATAAGATAATGAGGCAGAACATACCCTCAGGGAATTTGAGGATTATAATAAATGAGGGGAAGTCAGTGAAAAGCTGAATTGCTGAGATTCAGTTCAGAGGAAACTGGGAAAACTTGAGGACGGGGCCAATAGAAAGCTCCTGAAGTACAACGAAGAGAATTGCAAGGTCCTGTACTTGAGACAGGAAAGTCCAGGCTTTAGCACAGACTGGGAACTGCCTCAATAGTAGACCTGGTGGGAAGGTGAGCCCCAGGTTGAACCTGAGCCCACACAGTACTCTTATTGTGAATAACACGTGTTTGGCTGCATTAGGAGAAGGGCAGTAAAGGGTTTTAGGGACTCACTGTCACTTTCCATTTGCCCCCCCTGTTCTGTCCTGTTTTGAGCTCTTCAGTACCTGTTTGAAGTTAGACAATGGAATTGGGATTTAAATATTGTATGGAACAATTCTTAGGGAGATCGATTCTTAGATTAGGGTTGCAGATATTTAATGCTTTGGGACAAACAGGAGTCCAGATGAAACAGTTTTAGCTTGTCTCTTCTGTGCCTAAATTCAATGAAATCTAAAATAACTAGCTCTGTGAAGTCAGTTCATTTCACTGATGGTCTTGGCAGAGTTCCTCTCCCATCCTGTTGCCAGAAAACATGGCAGAGTAAAGTGCCTGTTGGACTGTCACAGCTTTAGGCCTTATGAGACTGAGGGACAAATGCCAAGGCAATCAGCGTGCCGGGGAAACTGCACACTTCACAAGCTTTGCAGAATTACGTGACCTTGCAAAAGGGAGAAGTCACGAGGTCAGAAGAGAAAAAAAAGACATGGAAGGAAAGAGCAAGGAACTACAGAGCAATTAATCTCCCTATTTAACCTGCATTGGACTACTACTGCCTCTATTTCATCTGAGCAGATGCTCTCTGAGCCGATAATCTGAATACAACAATACAAACAGAGAAATTCAGTGATGGTAGCACAATAACCTCTCCCTACCAGGAATGTGATAAAGGATTTTGCAAACCACCAGACTCCACCTAGCTTTGCGCCTTGCCTATCCTTTCTTTATATTGCCTCAGTTTGTCTTGCCCTGCTTTATCTTATCAAAATACCACTGTCTGAACTAGCTGAGAATAGCCCAATCCTAATTTTTCCACCCGATTTTCCAGCCTGTATTAAATTTACCACTCATGGATGAATAATCTGTTATCCTTCTGCAACAAATTAATTGCAGGCCGTTACAGAATGAGTGATGTGGGTACAAATTCTGTAAGTGTCTGCTATATAAAATTCAATATGGCTTTTGCTGTTGGGATAATCCTGTGCCAATATACTTGGCAAAAAGTACAGCATGTGTGCACACAACACAAGAAACAGGTCAGTTGACAGTTGAATATTTATGTTTTTCAAAAAGCTTGGGAAGTCATAGAAAGGATGGTTCTGAAGTATTCCTGCTACCCTGTGTACTTTATAAACTGCCTTGGGTTCAACATATGGTGCTTTTTTCTAAAGTATATGTAAATAACTGCTTCTGATTGCTTTCAGAACTGCACCCAGCTCATCACTGTAATCCTACCATAAAATATATGTCAGTTATTAAAAAACGAACAAAAAATCCACAGGCATGTGGATGTCATGTTCTGCTAACCTGGCTTTGCCATCTACACATATGGTGCATGGAGGAGTGGAATAACTATAATATAATTAAGATTCAATCATGCAAGTAACTTCATAAGCTTAACAGTCACTGTTTGAGGGATGGCTCTTCTGAGGTCTGTAGTATGTCTGCAATTCATACCACTTGCAGAAGCTGATTTATCTCAAAACTATCTTGTTAGGTACTGCTAAGAGTGCAACTATCCCAGTACAGAACATAGTACGGATAAATTCAGTGAATCTTTACCCAGTCTTCTCATGAGTTTTGAATCCCTTCCTATATTTCTAGCTACATTTCTCATAGGTGTCCAGGCTAGTTTATTTATAAAAGGCTTGTGTCTACATGTATAATTTGTAAACACAGCACAGAAAAATCCCCAGGCAGTGAGAAGTATTTGACACAATTAGTCTTTTGCAATAGTACCCATGAAAATTTGTTTACACATGGATATGGATCTCTTCTGGGGACAAAAATTCCAGAAAGGGGTATAGCTGCAGCACTGAAGAACATGAATCCCTTCACTGAAGGGAGCTCTATCCAGAAACTGTGATTAGTCTCAGCTTAGCACAACACTGTGTGTAGTGGATCTGCAACCTCAGTTGAAATCAGCAGGAGCTGCATGTGTGCAAGGGAAGAAATTGGCCCATTAGGACCTAATATGGCACATCAAAGGCAGATAGAGCTGGCATCTTTCAGAGGATTTTCTGATACTCGCATGCAACTGCTCACTGTGGGTGGCATTGAACTGGGTATGAATGGATTGGAGCATAGACAGGAACCAGAGCAACTGCAGCTAAGAGGAGGTCTGCAGACCACCCCCAGGATGCTGTAAGACCACCAGTTTCCTTCAAAACAGTGAAGGAGGCAGGGGGAAATGGAGACTACAGGCATTACAGTTTCTTGCAACAGAAAGCAATTTACTGTTAGCGATGGGAACTGCAGCTGGGAACTGCTCTTTTTTTTTTTTTTTTTTTTCTTTTTACTTGGAATAGCCCCTGAGACCTTATTGAGAAAAAAAATCAGTAAACTTGGCAAGCGATGAAAATCTGCAGCTTGGGCAGAATGGACTCTCCGATTCTAGTCTACTCAATTTAGTAGAGTTTTTGTCCAGCCATTTGAAGATCGTATCTTGTTATGATGAAATGCACACAGAACAGTCTGATGTTATAGTTTAATCTTGTTTCATAATGCACAGGTGTATGAACACATGCATGATAGGCTCTTTGTCTTTGTTTGGAGACTGGCTGCTCTCGCCATGGTCACAGCTCATAGATAAAAGGCACATATCTGTATGCAATATGCTGTGTTTAAAACCTTTAGATACACTGCTTTCTACACTCTAAGGCTGTGCTCTGGTTCCTCCTTTCCTTATGTGTGTGGGCCATTCCATGCCCCTCATTACTCCTCAGATTCATTGTGCCAGACCCCTCTCATGCTGGCAGCAGCAGCATGTGCATTTTGGTGATTTATAACGCTGGGCTCCTTGGGGAAGAGTGTGTTTCACTGGCAGTAAAAGGGGTTGTTGTGCAGGTGGAAACTTGTTTAAACAAATATAAAGTTGTGATATAATGGAAGTTGGTAGTTTAACATAGGCTCTGAGTGTCCAGAAACCTGATGTTATTTCATGCAGAAGAAACTTGCCTGAGCTCTTCGTTTCAGAGATTTCCATCAACTTAAAGGAAAAAGAAAGTACTATTGGGGCAAATCTGAAACTAAAATCAAATGTTCATGTATATAAGACTGCAGGTGACATGCCTGAGCAAAACAATCCAAGTTCTTGTTGTCAACATGGTTAACAAAAGTGTTTTCACACCTCACTAAAGTATTTGTCTTAAAATCCTGCTTCCTGTAAACATATTTCAGATATAAAAATGTCTTCCAAATCCAGACATTCTGCAAAATACAGAGACTATAAGTGGGAGAAAAAATAATGTACTGGTAAATAAATCTCAGATGTTGCTGTCTAATTGCTCTTCTTCAAATACTGTACTCCTGTGATAACAGCACCCGTTATTGATAACAATAATGTTACTATCTACAGGGTATAAATGTCATTTTCTATTCTGAAAGTTGAATGGAAAGGTTCAGAGTGCAAGTTGTGTTCAGATAACCATCCAGAATTCTGAATGTTTATTATGAAATCATCTGAACCTATCAAATCTCCAGTTTGAATTGGCAGTCTTCTGAAAACCAGCATTTCATGTGAGATTTCTGGCACTTACCTTTCAGGTGCTGGCCAGAAACATCATTTTTGTGGTGTTACAGTTTCAGACCTTGATGGCAATTACTATTGTCATAATAAAAGCTCTCTCTCTACTTTTTCCAAAACTTCAAAAATATTCGGTTGTAGTTTGGTTCTGAAAGTGTGAAAAGGTTGAGAAGAAGGTTTTTATTTCCTTTTTCTTTATTCTTTTCCTGATTCTTTTTGTCTCTTTTGAATCAGTTCTTTATTATCTCAGTCGAAGTGTCCCAGTAGGGAAACAACTTTAAATTTTGTTAAATCTGGTAGTTCTTGCGCCTCCTCAAAACATCAGACCTATAGAGCAACTGTTACAGTAGTTTATTTCTTTGTCGTTAGCTCTGTCTGTTGAAAATTAAAACATTTTCCTCATCTTGATGTGTGGCATATCTGACTGTGAAAGGCCTCACCATCTGGTTTAGGCCCTGTAGAACTTAGCATGGAATGTGAGAACCATTGTAAGAAACATCCAATGTTTGTTTTATTTCATTTCAGACACAAACTAACTTTACAAAATCTCAATACAGAGCATTTTATTTATTTATTTATTTATTTAAACTACTTTAGATTAAAAAACAGATTTCACATCCTATCTTTTTAGGCTTCAGGAATAATCTTACTAGGAAACTACTTTTCTTACAAAAAAAAGTGACAAAATTCTGTGTTGTAAGACAAAGCTGAGGTTTCTTTCATCTAATTTTGGCTGTTTGGAACAGATACTTAGGTGAAGCTAATCATGTGTGTTCCCTCTGCTGACTAATGACAGCTCTCACTCAGCCCTAAGCTTGTCAAAAGTCCGACAATCTGAACCCTAAAATTTGGTCCATCTGGGTGGAAGAAAGAAGTATTTGAATTGTGCTGCCACAAGGTTTCCTCTGCTCTCAGCAGTGTGTTCCACCCTTTGGAGCTTGGGACAGTTTAGCCTTTAATGTCAAACTTTTGAAGTCAAAAAAAAAAATCTGTAGCAATAAACTAATTTAACTGATACCAGCACAGTTAATTGACAGTATCATATTTACTGGTACAGGAAGATGATTATTAGTGTGGACCTGCTTTCTCACTCAAACAGGAGACTGACAAAGTAACTCCTGGGTTGTTCATGGTTAATTACCTCTCAGAGTTGCTATTTGAGGCAAGAGAAGCTTCTGGATCTTCCCAAATGGATTAAGCCATACTCCATTTTAAAAAGGCCATTTCAAGACTATCAAATTAAAGAACAGAGATATTCTCCTTAGTTCATAGGTGCTGTATGCCCTTCAAGTTCATCTGTGCTCTTCAAGCTTATATGTTGTCATGTAAAAAGCTGTGTTTACTTCAAGATTTGTTCCTACTGTGTATTTATTTTCCCCAGTTTATCACAGTTAGCATCTGTGCCCATTTATGCCTGTCCCAGCACACTCAGACAGGAAGAAATCTGTGTTTCAGTTGAAATATGTTTCTTGTAGAGCCTGCAGGTTTCCTCACTAGTTAAACTGTGACAGGTAAAATTTTGCATCCTGCTTAAAAATCTTCACTGCCTGTCCCATGACTTTAATTTAATATTTCAGAGTGAGTTCTGACAGTGTTCTGTTAACTTTCACAGCTCAGCCACAAACCTGGACGCTGACTATTCTGGCTTATGAAACCAACTGTGAAACTTAAATCTTTAAACAATTATTGAAGCCTTGAGGTTATAGTGATTCCACATCAGTTAAGCTAATTCTTCTAAGACATATCATCAGACTTGGCTGCAAGTAAGAATTTCTGGAGTAATGTACAATTTTTCATATACAGAACAGAAGAGAATTATTCATTCTTTATCTCTGACTGCAAGTTTGCTTGAAATCTTCTGCAGAGTTATGTACCATTAGTCTAGCAACTGAGGGTTATTTGGCACTCTTAAAAAACCCAATAACTCCTTTCTGCCTTTGGTACACCATTACTCTGAAGTTAAATCCCCTTCTTTAAAGCACAATTCAGATTTGAAAACACTGACTTCCAAAAGAAGTTTCATAAATAGGTCAAAGATTAGGAGTCATTTGTAAAATAAAGAGAATATAAGCAGCTCTTAGACAATATCTATAGAGTGGGTTTTGGTGTTGCTTTTAGTTTAACAGCTCATCATCTGCTGATTATGTAGGATAAAAAAGGGCAAATAATCCAGACAACACATGTTAGCATCTCTTTACTTAGAATATTGGCAACAATGGACACTGTCTACAAACTCAATGGGAGATTAAAGAATTCTTTCTTACTCTTAATGCTTAGAATGCAGTCATGGAAGTGTGAAACCATTTGTAAAATGTTCCAAAATATTAATATACCTATGTAGTAGACAGAATCTAGTAAGAAATATAGCATAGTTTCTTGATGTTTCATCATCCTACTGACACGCTCTTCAAAAAGTAGAAAAACCAACAATCCTGGGCCTGCTTCTTCCTGAAATTCCTTAGAAATCAGAAGCTTTAAAAAGTCTTCAGCTTTCATGATATTGAGGCATCTGATGCTTTCCTGAAAATTTTTTTTGGAAAACTGGTATTCTGGGCACAAACTCATTGCCCTTTCTTTCCTTTCCCGGTCTCTTAAACATAGTTTATGGAATACAGAGCGTAAAAAGTTGTTACTTTCAGCTGTGTGATATGTTGAAAATAATTTTCCCACATTCTGTTTTTTTCTTTTTTTACAAAGAGTTCTGTCAACATCCTAGTAGCTTCATAATGCATTGTCTGGGGCCAAAAAATTAAAAGTCAATTTATCTTGTAGTTGCAGACATGCCTGTGAGTTGAATGATATAGTAGCTGGTCAATATTCTGTCAGTTCTTACTTGGGAGAATATCAATAGGAGCCTTCTTGAGGTTGTAGTGGTCTAAAACATAAGGACTTTGGGCTCTGGTGATCCAGAGATTATTTCCTAAATAAAACCTGAGTATAGGATTGATAATTTTAAGATTGTTTAATTCTAAGGCATTGTTTTAATTTTCTACACATGTAGAATTTGGCAGGAAGTAGTGAACGTGCTTTGTTTGACATCTGCTGACCTCATTTAATAATTGTTATTAATTCTTCTATTGCAACTTCATTAGGATCATATTCCTCCCATGTGGATGCCCTCTGGTGGTGAATTAACACCTCACCCTGTGCTGATCGTCTCTGCTCACAAAAACATTAATTCTTTATTGCCTTAGTTATACAAATAAGCTTTAATTTTATGTAAAGACTCCAATCAGAGATTAGAACATTTCTGAAACATGGATGCTAATTTTAACCTGAGAGACAAGGAAGAGTGTTTGCTGTAAGCAGAATATTAATGAATAATTATGCAGATGCTTAATCAAATTGAAACTCAAATTCGAACATTGTTGAGAACATACAAAATGGAAAACTGGTTTGACTTTAGTTAATATTGGGAATCTTGAAAAGAGCCTTGTCCCTTGTTAATCTGCTATTTCTGTTTGGACACCAAACCAGGAAATTCAAGGGAGAAAGAAAACTAAAAAAAACCTCATTAAAATGGAAAACCAGAAACACGAAAACATTTGAAATTAAAGGAAATGTCAGTTCTCATTTTATTCAAACCAAGTTTGGNGGAGAATAAACCAAATTGCAACATTGAGCAATGAATAGTGGGAAAAGTGGAGTCTGAAACACCTTGAGAACATACCTCATTAAGATAACCAGTGTTATTGAAACCAGGCAAAACCCTTCACCTGGACAAAATTTGCATAATCGAGGTGAATAAATGAGTTTTACTACATAGAATTTTAGAGAAATGAAAAGCAGAACACTCTTGGCATCTCACATTCCCTTTTGTTCTCATATGTTGTCTCATGGTAATGGGATAAGTGAATTTTGAAGATTTGTCTCTGTGTCTGGCAAGGGAGTACACTTCTCATAACTGAAGACAAGGAGAGTGATTCAGCTTACCTCTTAGCTTCAGTAGCTCATGGTTATTGGGCTGATGGTTCCTGTCCAAATCCTTATTTGTCACCTGTCAGGAGGACTGTCATGCTATTTTTTGCATTTCAGGATAGATATTACAACATTTCCTTACTGATGTAATGGAAATTTTACCCTTTGATGATATGAACACATTGTAGAGTTAAATATCTGCCTGTCAAATTTGGAAATTGTTTTATAATCTTAATTCAGTGTTACTCTTTTTTGGACTTTCTGTATTAAATAATGGTGGTTTCTAACACTTTTGCACTAGGAGTCTATCTGTTTATTTATTTACAGTCTCAATTTTTCTTTTGTTCTTTGCAGTGTTCATAAGTTAGCCATCCCAAACAGAGAGGTCCTCACTGGAATACATTAAGCCTCTGATACTTCTCTTTTTGTAGCAAAAAATGTCTGTTTGAGGTCACAGATTGGGAAGTAGGGACGATATGGGATTTAGAAATAAAGACGGATACTCATGATTATAGCCTTCTTGGTGAGAAGACTACATGAGGAAAGCTTTGAAACTTGCTTTGGATCTCTCATTCTGGTCTGTGACAGCATCTTTGCCCCAGATCCCAGGCCATGTTTTTGAGTTGGGTAGTTAACACTTTCTCAATAACTTTTGCTAGTTTGTGTTAATANTTTGTTTGACATCTGCTGACCTCATTTAATAATTGTTATTAATTCTTCTATTGCAACTTCATTAGGATCATATTCCTCCCATGTGGATGCCCTCTGGTGGTGAATTAACACCTCACCCTGTGCTGATCGTCTCTGCTCACAAAAACATTAATTCTTTATTGCCTTAGTTATACAAATAAGCTTTAATTTTATGTAAAGACTCCAATCAGAGATTAGAACATTTCTGAAACATGGATGCTAATTTTAACCTGAGAGACAAGGAAGAGTGTTTGCTGTAAGCAGAATATTAATGAATAATTATGCAGATGCTTAATCAAATTGAAACTCAAATTCGAACATTGTTGAGAACATACAAAATGGAAAACTGGTTTGACTTTAGTTAATATTGGGAATCTTGAAAAGAGCCTTGTCCCTTGTTAATCTGCTATTTCTGTTTGGACACCAAATCAGGAAATTCAAGGGAGAAAGAAAACTAAAAAAAAACCTCATTAAAATGGAAAACCAGAAACACGAAAACGTTTGAAATTAAAGGAAATGTCAGTTCTCATTTTATTCAAACCAAGTTTGGTTCTAATCTCCAGTGCATTTCTCCATCACTAAAAGAATTCTGCTCCTAAGATATGTATTTTCCTCCTCATGTGACATGATTGCACACAGAGTCATCAGACACTGATTAATATTTCTAAACATTTAAAACCATCCAAAAACCCGTATGCATTTAAAGTGAAAGCTAAGTTAGGAAACTAAAAGGTCAGATATTTAGGATTTGGTCAAAACACTCTAAACAGAGGTGAGTTAAAAAAAAAAAAAAAA
>VXBB01016739.1:309298-362018 GCA_013399915.1 Illadopsis cleaveri
TAGAAATAAAGACGGATACTCATGATTATAGCCTTCTTGGTGAGAAGACTACATGAGGAAAGCTTTGAAACTTGCTTTGGATCTCTCATTCTGGTCTGTGACAGCATCTTTGCCCCAGATCCCAGGCCATGTTTTTGAGTTGGGTAGTTAACACTTTCTCAATAACTTTTGCTAGTTTGTGTTAATAGTCACCTTCAGCTTTTTTAAGACTTTTCTTCTTATTTTCCTGTATTCTCATCCTTTTTCCTAATATGCTTCTTTTTATCAACACTCATTTCATCTTGGCAGTAAAAAAATAAATGTACAAATGAGAGAAATTTATTTTTTCTTATGTGAAGAATGAGAAAACAACTGGAAACATTTTGTCAAAACATAAAGACCACATAAGGAATTTAGAAGGAATTTTTTTTTTCCTGCAAATTTTTCCCATATTTTCCAGCAAATCTACATAGGGTCTGTTTTATCACTTTATATATTAAATATATAATGCATATTCTAAACAAAATTCATAAAATGAATCTCACAATTATGATTCCTAGAAAAATAAAATACAGTGTGCTTTATATGTCTTTCCTTTTTAAAGTGTTCGTGTTCTGGTGGACTGAAGGAATCAGATCTAAGACTTTTATGTTCCAACATAAAAGTGATTCTTCTGAAGTTCCGAACAGAAGACACAATCTGGAAATATCTACACATGTCTTCACATGTTTTAACCCAGACTTGTTGTCAATTCAAAACAAAAAATATTATGCAATTTTTTTTAAAAAGTGAGATTAGAGAAACAATTCCAGTGTCAAGATCAAAGCCTGGAATTACAGACTTCATTTGGGATCTTTATTCTTTTGGTGATCCTATTTCTTGAGGTGTTCTAATTACTGATTTTTCTTACATTTTCATTGAACAAATGGTATGTTTATACGATGATAAACTCACCTCTCTGGTGTTCCAGGTAAGGTACAGAACAGGTGAGCAAGTTTTCCTTCATGAATTATTGTAGTTGGACTCTGTGTAGATGTGCTGACCTGTGCCTCTCCCTTCAGTTCCACCTCTGGTTGGAACACACAATCATTACAGTTCTTGGTGCTTTAAATTCCAAATTAAAGAGGTATTTCTGAAAGAATCAATTGCCCCACATGACTCCTCAAAAAAAAATACACTTTGAAAGTATTTGCAGTGTATTTTGTAACAATATCATTTAAACAAATCATTTTTGTGTTTATAACATGGTGGAAATTGAGAACAAAAACCCTAAATTATCCATCTTGCTCTACTAGAAAAAATGTCAGGTTTTGAGTCTCACACATCATCACATCAGTGGCACTAGCTGTCTCAGTTCTAGGAGTTTTACAAGCCAGAATACATGTTATGATTTTCTGTGCAAAGATATGGGAAATTTAAACACAAGAAAGCATTTTAGAATCACCTGAGGATCAGTATCATCAATATTTTTCAGTGTCATGTCTCCTGCTTTTTAGAGCCCTTTGTTATGGCTGAACAGCAGCAGAAACCAAACAATATTTTATTTAATGCATTTAGAACAGAACTCTTTGCAGCCTGAGAATAGAGAGTGACTTTAAAACATACATAAACTGAAAATGAATCATTTAATGCATCTTTTACGAGGAACATGGTAATACCTTCATTTAGACCAAAAAAGACGGAGGAAAAGTTAAATGATGTTGCTTAAGAGAAACAAACAAGCTAGAAGGCTTAGTTCCCTTATGTCTTCCTAGATGTAAAAAGTTGTCCATGTTAATAGTGGCTTTCCAAACAAGAGACATATATATGAATCCATGTTTATATGAAATGCTGATATCTCACAGTGTCTGTGTCTTAGCTCTTAGAGAAAACCTCACCACGCCACCTGATTATGTGTTGGGCTGTTACATGATTAACATCAGAGCAAGAACCTGATATGGAAGACTGTTGTCCTCACTCACAGAAGGAGAACAAACAGTACAGTGGAATTAAGAGCACTTTGATATTTTGAGATAAATAGGTGTCCTCGTAGTTGCAGTGAGCCTGGCCCTATGATTTACAGTGGAGGGTTGTTCATTCTGCTCTTCAGGAAGAGACGTGATGGAAAAATCTGCAAAATCCTTTTCTTCCAGGCCTCCAAAACACTATGCTCTGAATTTGTACAGGTGTTTCTGAGGATATAGAGTTGCAGTCTTACTTGCCGCTCCTTATTCACCCAGAATGTGTTGCCTTCGTTTATACTAACAAGTTGAACAATCCCAGGAGCATTGCTAAGACCTGGAAGTCGAAAGTCATGACTGTGAAAAATGTTAGTCTGGGTGCTGGGAACATTTTCACTCAGACCAACCAATACTCCCCCTGTCAAAGAACTCTCAGAATGATGAAGCAGCCCCCTCAGGCCAAAGGCTTCACTGGATGAAGGATTTGGATGGAAATGATATGTTTTGGAGTTTAATACTGTGCACATTGTCAGACTATGCAAGCTGACCTCAACATAGAGAATAGACTCTGGGACAGTGATGTACAAGCAAAAAAGGGCAACTGATTCCAGTCCAGTAACACATCTTTTACTGGCCTGTAACTCAGGCATCATGATTGCGCACATAGAAACAAATATTAGTGCACTTTCTGATGGGTTTTCCCAGCATTTCTGATTTTTGGCTCCCTTCTGCTTCTGTCCTTGCTAGTGGTACCTCTTTCAGTTGCCAGATATCCATTCCTTTAATTCTTATCATAGGTATATTTGGTCAAGGGGTTCCCTGAATAAATCGCTGGTTTCTCCATGGATTTGGCCTAAACAGAGAAAAGATTTCTATCTTCATTCCCTCTTGAAGTCTGGGAGATGACAACTCCTCCTTGATGCACCTAAGATCCTGAGAACAGGTTTCCCAAAGCAAATATGGAATCACAAGTCATGTGAAGCTCCCACAGTAGCCTTTGAAACCTTTGACCATGGTATCTTTGACAACACACTGACAGGAATGTTTGTCATGTCTATGTGACATCACAAATATTGCCCCCTTGTCGTGGTATCAAATACCTTCAAAGCATGTGAAGCAGTCTCTGTTAGAGATGTTAAGGAATTAATTGAAGAGCAGTAGTACCAGGTTATTGCACGAGCCTGTGGAGAAATGACTTTAAAATTATTTTGTTGTCCAGAATTTCTGGACTTTCAATAATTAAATATTCAAATATTCAAATATAAATACCCAATAATAAAAGTTTTCTGGACATTAAATAATTTTATTAGTTAAACATCTACAAGAACTTGGCTTCCATATTAGTTTGAAAGTTTTTCTGTTATCTAGTTATAATTTCCTGTTTTCAAAATTTTCAATTCATTTTTATCCTGCTTAGGAAAGGCATGGAAAAAATCTCATAATCTTTCTCATCCTAGGTCTTTTACATATCTTCTTGTGCCACCAGTTCATGTCCCACTCCACTCAACTGCGATCTTCCCTTTAAAAATAGCAGTTCTTTTTGAATTTTTAGGGAAGCCATGTTTTCTTAATCTCTTGGATTTTGCTCATCTTTATACTCTTTCCAATGTGTCTACATGTTTCTTTAAATGTGATGCTTAAGCAGAGCAGTGTATTCCATTTGAGGGCTCCCTGGTACTGAGTAGAATGGGATAATAATCGGCTTTCTCTCAGAGGCAACACATCTGTTATTAAACTCCTAAATGAAGGTTGTCTTTTTTGCAGTAGTTTCAAAGAGCAGTGGATAAATTTTGTGTTCCTCTACAGCTCCTGGAGACTTTTTCACACTGATGCTTTCTGACTATTCTGTGCAGTTGGGTTTTCTTCCTTCTTAATGATCCAGAGTTTGTAGAGTGCACCTTAATAATAAGGGGAAGAGAATGGTTTATACAGAGAAAACTTTCACGCTCAGGTTTATTCAAGACAATTTATATGCCAGAATTCACAGAGAAAAAATTTTTGATGAACTTCTGCAGGTTTTGTATTTATCTTTCAAAATGGGTCACATCAAGTGTGGAATAATAAAACTGAAAAGTATGCATTTGGTGCATGTGATTTGCACTGTACCAGTCTACTTGTGCCTCTGTCATCCCATTTTTGGATGTGATGCTATTTCGTGAGGAGTCAACCTTGGCTAGCAGCCCAACACGCACCCAGCTGCTCCCTCACATGTCACTGTCACCACCACCCCTTACTGGGACAGAGTAGGGAGGAAATTGGATGAGAAAGCTCATGGATCAAGAAGAAGACAGGGACATTTCTTCCTAATTATCATCAGAGGCAATACTGATAGTTGAGGTGGTGGGGGAGGAAAGAATAATTTATTGTGAATTGAAATAGACTGTGGTAGTGAGGACCAAAAAAGCAAACGCTAAACCCAACACCTTTTCTTCTCCTCTACCAGACTCAACTTCACTTCAACAATCCAACCTCATTTGCACCCTCCCCAGCAGCACAGAAAGGATGGAAGATGGGGGTGGTGATCAGTGCATAACAGGTTCTCTCTTTCTTTTCCCTCATAATTTTTTACCCACTCTAGCATGAGTCCTTCGCAATACCTGCAGCCCATCAGGATGGACCTGCTCTGCAGAGCATGGGTTCTTCATGGGCTGCAGAGAACAACTGCTCTGGAACTTGGAGCCTCCTTCTTGGACCCTGGTACACCCAATCTGGATGTTTCTTATCTGGTTCTGCTCCCTCCTATCTCCCTCTTGTGTTATTTGCCCTGCCCTGAATGTGTTTATTCAGCAGCTCCAGCGGTACCACCAGCTCCCCAGGTGGGCTGAGCTCTGGCACACTGAATCTGCTGCAGAGGTGGCTGGAAGTGGCTGTGACAGGCACTAGGCAGCCCCTGGCCTCTCCCTGCAGCCTGCCCACCACCAAGACCCTGCTACATAAACCCAAAATATCTCTGAATGTCCCTGTGACACTCACCCTCCCCTGGCTGGGGACGTGTGGTTCTGATGTTATCCAACCTTTCCTACAGCAGCATCTCAACAGCTGTGCAAAGGCCCCAGCCTTTCTCATAAAGCTCTGCCAAAATAGAGGGAAGAGACTAAGGAAACCTTGAGGAAAGCTAAAAGAAAATAAAGTATTTCCTTTCAGAAAAGGCAGCAAGTATCAATAAGTACAAACCCAATTCAGTTTAGAATATTTATATAAATCAGCTACAAAAAGCATAACAATGCAGTGACATAATGGCCATTTCAAACCAGAGCAGAAGAGAGCTATATTTACTGCAATAGCAGTTTTATGGCCAGAATATCATCTATGTTATCAGTCTGAGCAACTTGTTACACAAATAATTTGTGTTGAAATTGTGAGAGTATCATTTGCAATAAAGTGATCTAATCCACATCCATTTTATTAGTAAGCATTTCTCTGGGCTTTTTATTTATTTCTGTTACAAAAACATGTTTACAGATGCTATTGTGCTGATTTATAGTATCCTTAGAGAAAGAACCTTTTCAGGTAACAAAAATTATGTCACTCTTATTTATATTAAAATATAACTTTTCTGTGGTCATTAAGCGAATTATATTACTTGAGGTAAAGCATATTCAAAGATCTACACATAAATAAAACCAGGTACATTACAAGCACTATTGTGATATTTATCACTGATGGAGCTTATGATTGCAGAACTATATAAAAATCTTTAGGGGTTACCTTAGCTTAATGGTGTTCTTCCCTTTCACTCACCATCCATTTCTTATTGCAAACATCTGCTTGGAAATAAAAAGGGTTTTATATTTCCCTGGGACATACTTGGCTCTACAAGAACATTGCTCATTTTATTTAAGAAATACTTAAGTCTAATCAAGTTTTTAATTCCAGAAATATTACAGCCACTCATCTTGAATGACTTGCAACTCTAATCTATATATTTAAAAATGCCCTTAATGAAAAAGAATAACGTAATAGCTATTGTTGGATTACATAGCAGAAAATGAACTTCTTTGCTTTCTCTCTTGATTAGTGCTCTGGCATTTATTCAGTGGCTTGGCCTTGGTCATTTTAGCCTTGGTGTAATAATAATAACAAATGAACCCTATTACTCTTACTGTTTGCTTACTTCTGTTTTAATGTTAGGTACTCTCCAATTCATCTTGTAAATTACAGCTAATATAAGGGAGAAATATCTCTATATGAATAAAAGAAAACAAGTTCCTTATAAACTTTACAAGAGACATTCTTTTTGAAATAAATCTAATGGTTTTGGGGGAAGAAAATTATGTGTTTTGCACTCACACTGATGAATGCAAAATTATATACCGTATTTCACTTACTAATATGAACTAGTAAAATTCATGGCATGCTGTTTTACAGGCAGTAAAATACTTTTTCCAGATGTGGCTTCATAATTCTCCAAAGACTATCATAGTTATCATAAGATTTATGGGGGATAATTTATTAATCACTTTTTTTTTTACTCTGGAAATCTGTTTAGTAAGATGAAAGGGAGATTTAAAATTAGTCATTTTAACCAAATGTGGATGGCATTATGATATCAAGTTACTCCTTTTGTTCAAATTATTTTTAATGACTTTATTTGTTTTATAGCCTCCACAAGTCAGTACCAACTTGGTGGTAATGATATATCCGGCAAAACTCTAACATTTTGAAAACCAGCAAGAAAACTTTTTCTAACACACTAAATTAACTTAACTGTGCTATACTATTGTTACAGCTTATTTAGGGATATGTAAGCTACTTAGATTTATTTTTATAAGATTTGAAGGAGACAAAGCTTATAAAAACTATGCCTCGTGACTTTAACCCAGCTTCCTTAATGAAAGTTTGTAAGTGGATCATATGCATAAAACAATGCAAAGGCCAAATGCTGATTTAAATTCAGTATTTTACAACCAAGTTTATACTGCTGAAGCAGTTTTATTAAATCTGTAGTGAATGTTCAATACATGATAAATCTGATCCTGGAAGCTATTTCATGCACAGTTGGCCTGATCCTCTGCGTAGCATGGCTAGGGTAAATAATTTTCTTAAACCTTGTACTTTTGGGCCATACCCAGAGCTCCAGGTCAATTGATTTCAGCACCAATTCCTTCATCAGTCTCTCCAGCTGAACCTTGGGAATGGTGCCAAATGCAGATAGCTTGTGTGTGAAATTTGGAAATGCCATTCCACACAACAAGGGCTCAAGTTCAGTTGCCAACAAACAGGCATCTGGTGCCCACTGATTTGCTTTAGCCTCCTGCTAAACTTCCAGTGGTTGAACCAAAAGGCTCCCAACTTCCAGTCCTGTCCAGTTGTCTTAAGGTATTTTAGTCATTTTGAATTCCACTATAAGCTTAGGGTTAGAGGAATGAGTTGAGCTTTAGCTCTCCATTTGCTCTAACAGGATTTCAGATACATGCTTGTATCTGAGATTCCTGTTTCTAAGATCCATACTTCCTGACATCTAAAAGCACCTTAAATTGAATCCTGCCATGTGGGTCACCAAGCCAAGAAGGAGATGTGAAGGCAATTTGATACTAAATTGGTATTTGTCTTATTGAGTGCAGCAAAAATAAAAAATAAAAATTTGAAATTACATAGGGTTACTGGCTGAAGTGTGAGAGAATACTGAAGAAGGAGCTGGAGGAGATGGTAAAGGATCACATCAGGTCCTGTTATGGTATTCAGCACTTGGTATACAGATTTATAAATGGATGTTTTTAAGTAGAAATGATGATAGCTATTTTCCATCTATCACATTTGACACAACCCAAGCTTTATCTTTGTCGTGTGACCACTATGACACTTATCAGTGCATTCACCACTACACAACAGACTTTATGCAAACAAAGTGGAAATTAAGCATTTCCCTCTTCTTAAAGATTTTCATACAGGCTTTAGAACTGCAAATATTTCAGCTTCTGTTTAGCACTGCCTAACAGTTTTGCAACCCCTTAGCTCTATTTCTCATAGAACGGTTGGTATGATTTTAGGATCTGAGAATTAAAGTGGTTAAATAATTCTACACCTTGTGTATTGTGAATTGTAAGATGATGCCTGTAGTAAAGTCAGCCTTAATAACCTTCTAGTGAAGAACTGGACTTCTTTTGATTTCCAAACACATGTATGAATGAGTTAAAGAAGATGATGTGGCATTCATCTGGAACTGAGCTTACAAAATAAGTGAAGGAACTTTCCACCCCAGTGCTGTTGATATCCTTGCTCAACTGCATAGCATTAATTTGAAAATCTTGTCTGAGTAACATGAGTTGGTTTGTATGTGATAGTGCAGAGGCAAGTTATCAAGATGAAAGTTTCTGGCATAAACCTTGATAGAGGTTATATATCCTGCACAAACACAAGTAGATACATGTATGTGTGCATTCGCATGCATAGATTTTGAGGAGATCTAAACTTCAGAAAATTCAACCATGTAGCTGATTTCTGTACCCAAATTTGGAGTAGAGACTCTACAAGCTATTGCTGTGTCATGGCTCTGAAAATAACAAAGGTGTCTTGCCTAACTGTAGACTACATTACAGATGTTTACATCTAAGGTAGTCAATCATGTCTGTCTTTGTGTTCAACAGAGAAAAATAAACATTTTCTGGGAGTAATTCATCTGGACCTTTTCCGATGTGCTTTAGAATGCGGATGAATTGTTCTGCGCAAAAGCCTGTTTCTTTTTACTGATTACCTAGGGCCTGGAAAACCAGTTCAAACTTAGATGTCTACTTTGTAGATGTCTAAATTTAGGCAAATTAATCCCATACTCTGTCTTAAAATAATTTCCTACTGATTTTGAGTATTCCAGATGTTCACAATTTTACCATATCATGGTTTTATTCAGGCTTACAAAAGCAAATAATCCGCGTTAGGGGAACCCACCTTTTAAATGAAGTGGTTTTTGTTCATGCTGTAGTTCTTTTTTTTTCTTATCCTTGCCAAAATAATTTCTTTTAAGAGACTGAAAAAGTATAAATCATTTTTACAATTTTGGAAATTGGTTTGTAGTATTTTAAAACATTTTTACGATTTTGGAAAATTCTGACAATTTCTTTTTGTCCCGTTGCTAGAAAGACTGGTGTGATATCTGAAAAAATAAGACATCAACATGCTTATTTAATCTTTCATATGGTTTTATTTTTCATTTCCAACTGATACGGAAAAAGCTGGAAGGCAGTTCACAGTCTCTAACAGCGAGTTCACACAAAGCTTTATATGCTCAGTGAAACCCTCCTCACTGTTGGTACAAAGCATATTGGAAAGATAACTTCTTGGAGTCCTCTACAAAAAATAAGATTTTTTTTGTTGTTGTTTCTGACACTTAGCTAAACCTTTCCTTGACAAATAGTTGAGTAATGAAATTTACTGGTAGAAGAGAGATTGTATTACAAAAATATGTGTTTATCTTAAGAGCGGGAATATTTCACAGATGATTCAAACAATGATTGGGCTCTAATAATTCAGGCCCCACAACTCTTTAGAAACATTAAATATCACAACTTTACTACTTATATATGGTTTCTATTTTATAGCTTCTTTTATGCTGCCCTGAGGGCTAGAAGAACTTTTTTCAAGTGAATTCTGGCATATTCACATGTTATATAACTCATTGAGGGAAGAGAAACTACCAAAGATCACCAAATAACGATTAAAAAAAATTCTGTAAACTGGCAGTCCTGTGCCATTCTCTAAGAAACTATAAAAGCCTTACAGATCATTGTGCCTTATTGAGGAAAGATCGTAAATGAAAGCTGATTTTGACACTGCCATTCAACCGGTTGGCCTTCACAAGTCTAAAGAGCCCCCAGTTGCTTCACATTGATTTTGTTTTCAGAGAAGGTCTTCAAGACTAATTTCACTGAACCTCAACATCTAAAAGCAAAAGTCTTCTCTCTATTAGGGAACTTTGTCCCTTCGTGAAATAACAGAAAAAATGGGCATTTCCAGAGTATGAACTCACCTACAGGTGAATAACCCTCTGAAAGTGCCTTTTTTTCCCTGTGCACCTAGGGAAATATTCCTAGAAAAAACTAGGAAATGTTTATGAATCTCACTCTCTCTGATTTTTATGAAAATCAGGTCAGGTTTATTAGATAGCTTTGGGGTTTCTGTTGCACAGTTTCACCTATATTTTTATTTTCTTATTTCCTGTCAATCATGTTCATAATTTGTTGGAACTGAATTGGTAGGACTTCATTTTGCATTCAGAATTACAACTAACCTCCCCTTAAGAAGACATGACTGTTATCTTGCTTTACATACAAGGGCAAGCATGATAATAGCTATAAGACAAGGCTTATGCATAACACTAATCAGGTATTTAAGTTATTTGTCAGATTGCTGCCAAAAGAGTCAATTGCCAAGAAGAACAGAGCTTGATGTAAAAAAGTTACACTATTAACAACCAAAGGACAATCATAAAGTCTAGCTCTCCCAGATGTGTACTATAACATATATAATAAAATCTGTGCTGAACTTTAAACTATTCTCCTTGTTAACCGAAATGTGTAAATTATGAACTGGTTAACTATTAAAGAAAACATCCATGGATAAGGCATCTTCTCTAACAAAAGAATGATTGTAGCCCATTTCAAATTATTTTGGAACCATCCCAGATTGAAGAGAGCAATTCCCAACTCTCAGGATAGCATGACCGAGGAAGGCAGGCATTCTTTTAACAACCATGTTGGAACATGATCAAGCAAATTCTGCATTATCTCAAAAATGCCTGACAAGAATACCTGAGAAAATCTAGAGTATCTGATTATAAAAACCCAGAGTACCTACTCCCTTAACTGAGCAACAGCTATATTTTTGACATTGCAGTTGTATCCAAAAAGCACACAGAAATATTACAAGATATCATGAAATAGAATAAAAATGTCCTTGACTAGTGTCTCATTTAAGAAGCTTATCAGCAGAACAGAAGAGGACATCATGATAATTCTTTGCCTCCAGTATAATCTTCCTTTGCTGTAGGACCCTGCCAAGGTCTTACAACATTTTAACTTTCCTAATCTCTATTCCAGGCAAGATCTGTACTTCAATTTTCTCTTTTCGTTCAAGGGCATAACACAAATTACCATTAAAATATCTCATACCAAACAGAATAAAGAAACAGGCATAGTCTGAAGTGCCTTATTCCAGGACATCCTTTATAAGAATATGAACCCTACGAACTCCAAGATGGATGCAGTAGTTTAATTGCAGAAAGGTTTTGTAGACCAAAGAATCCCTCTGGTTTTCACCCTTGTTTGTTAGTACAACACAAAATAAATTAATGTTGCCCTTTTACTGTCAACAGCTTACTATCCTCAGTTTGAACGTGCCTATCTTTCAGCACTGACTGAAAAATGAGTAATTCAAACTAGATTCATACTCCATAGGTAGCTGACTTCAGATGCAGTGAATCACTTCCATTTATTTCAGAAAACAAATTAGTCAGGAGTGATACAGATTTTCACTGGGATTTATGAGACCTCCTTCCTCTCAATCCCTTCTGCCAACTCTCACTACTCTTGTCTGTTTGGGTATCCTGTTCATCACCTCTTCCTTGGTCTTGTTTCCATGCCAGGATCTGCTCTGGTTCAGGAAAAGCAAAGTGTAAGATTCAGGGGCTTTCAGCACAGCGTCATCTGCCTCAAGCAAAAGCAACTGCTACCAAACTCTAGAGCTCAAGTCTGTGATTCCACCACTGTCCCAGGGCTTTCAGGTGATCTCCGTGCTATCCAGATGACTCTTTAAAGGGAGAGGCAGAGAGTGTGGAGGAGAAGCACCCATCCCATCACACAGCCCACAGGGTGGGTTGACATGGTGCCCACAGGGCCATTTTTCTACTCTTCCCTCTGACTATTATAGTGCCAGGAAAACAGCACTGGAGCCTCATCTTCCCTATTCCATGGTGACACCAAAACTCTCTGGCTCTCTGGGACTTGCTGACTGGGAGGACCTGCACCACTTCCAGCTCAGAAATGCGGCTGTGCTGGGCAGGTGACCTCCAGGAAGGTGGGCAGCCCATTTCCAAATTTATATTTCAACACTATTTTCCTAACTCACGGTACACCTTTTTAGGTTTTCATGTTCTATGAAATGGACTTTCAGATTTTTGCATTCATCCCCAGTTTCACACTCTTACTTAATTCAGATGGCATTTTTTCCCTTCTCCCTGAATTGAAAAAAAGGTAGTAACACCATGTAAATGCTACTGTCTCCATTGCCTTTTCTATATGCTCTTGGGAGGGGGAAAAAATCACTGAATTTGTTAGATAAAACCAGCAAATCGAAACTAACCCTTTGTTGATACAAATGCCTGCCTCGTGGCTTCAGACAGACAAATCAAGCTATGCACTGAGAGTTGTTTACAGTCTGAAAAGTCACAGACAGGTACATGAAGTGATACCACATTTCATTTTTAATATTCAGATGGGAATTCAAAGGATTACTGAACAAATTATATACTCTGATTTCTTGAAATTGACAGATGAGTAGAAGTAATGTTGTACTTATTGCTTCTGATTTTACTGCTTGTAAAACTGATATCAAAGACTTAAACAGTAGGAGAGGACCATCTTTACTTAATTTCTACGTTTTATTCAACCAAAGGGAACATTTTTTCCCTTTTCTGGGGGTAGAATGCACAGTGTCTTCTGCAATAACTTTGCACACATGTTCATCATGGCTCATAATGGTGAGCGGTTTCTCATCTTTATGCCATCTTTTAATCATAAATTTTCTATGAATCACGGAATGTTTTCACTTGAAAGATTCATGGGATCAACATCTGTTGTATAGAATGATACAGCTGAAGAAGACCTAATGCAGGCAGTTTAATGTTACTTAAAGATCAGAGATTGCAGAGAAAGCCTTTATACACACTCTGAAGCCATTTATGTGTCTTCCACAGATTCTTTCCAATCTTTCTATCTATCTCATCAATGACCATCCAGGCATATTTTCCTTTTGCTTCTCTTGTACTTTTTAAATGACAAAAAGCATTTGCTACAAGAAAGGAATGAGTCACTGTTTTAAATAGCCAACAACAAAACCATTTTGCAGAAAAATTCTTCATTATGACTTATATATTATCTAAGTGCATGAACTTGATATTAGTTATGAGATGCTTGTTAGGTCTAAGGTTCAATCTGTTCATTTGGAGGTTTATTTGCAAACATTTTATTATATTTTAAAAAGTGAAGTCAGATAAATTGTGGGACAAAAAAAGAAAGGTGGTGCATTTTCTTTAGTTTTCAGGTTCCAGAAACAAAAGAGAAGAATTCATATATTACTTATTTAAGGTGATATACGAAACCTATACCAGAAGCAGGAACTGAATTTTTTTTTATCTAGGAACCCTACCAGACGTTTATGTCTTGTCTCTTGTCTCTAAAATCAGCCCATCATCACATTGTAGTTTTTCTGTTGAATCTTATCTGATAGTTTTGCCAATTCTTAGATTGTGGCTTGGGAGGTTTCCAGGTTCTGATGTATAGTGTACATGTTTGTTTCTTTGTGTGTGGTGTTGGTTTTTTCTAATAAGAGATTCAAGAACAAATAAAGGCATAGAGTGACAGTGAAATAAATAATTTTCCGCATCACATCTTCCAATTATGTGTAAACCATTTTGCATGTCATGTTTTTTGCATCTGCAGATAGTCAGAATAGCTTTCAGCAATAGCATGTGTGCATTCAGAAAACTTCTGTTTGGAGCACTATATAACCTATATTTTTTGTAGTCTACCATTTTTAATGGCATAAGATTTCAAAAAATCATCAAATGTTTACTATGTCAGATAAAAAGTGTAAGGTACATTATTATAGCCTGCACATATAGATAAGATTTAATGATTGACATAGTTGCATAAACTTTTTATCTAGACACTTCTAAAAGCTTTTCTCATCCCATAGGATGATGCCAGACTCTGCTGATATTGCAGGGTAGTTATGAATTTGGTAAAAGACCACGTTCACCTTAGACTCACTATGTAATACTGAGTTCAGGTGTTACAAAATTTGCAGGATATGCAGAGGGCAGCTCTTCCCTGGATCTGGCTCATTACCTGTAATCCAGGAATTTGACTCAGATGGTGTCCAGCCTGCCTCCAAAGTCTAGTGATCTTTGGCAAGGGCAGGTCCCACTGGGACATGAAGACGTCTGGATCCATGGAAACACAGCTTTGTGCATCTGGAAGTTAATAGTAGGCAGCAAAGAGAATGCTGAAAGAAAAAAAGGTATGATTGAAAAAATATGACTGAAGGGTGGGATGTGGATGAAGGAGACTGGCAAAGTGGGGAGAAAAAGGAAGAGTTGTGCACAGACTGGTAGGGAAAAGAAAGGGGAACACTTTCATTATATTGAAAATTTGGAGCTTACCAGAAAAAAGGAAAGGGATCTCTTGATTGTGTTTTAGTACAGTGGGCATAAAGCCTATGTGAGTCAAAAAGACTGAGATCAGCTGGATGAAAATACTCCTGAATTAATCCTAATGGCTCTTTGTTGTCAAGCAAGTGATTTCTCCCTGCTGTTTCTGTGTTTTTCAGGCTGTCTTGACCAACCTGAAGAAGCCCAGAGACACTCCCAGTGAATCTGTGCACCGTTGGATTTAGTCCCACAGGGGAACCATTTCCCCAGCCTCTGAAACCCAGCCCTTCTTGCATGAAACACAGCTATTGTTTAACAGTCCAGGGCAACAAGTTGAGGACAGGAAATGAAGAATAATGTCTCCACTTGAAGCAGCTAATTATACTTGTGTTGATCTAGTGTTAAACTTGCCTGTTATCATTGGCAATACAGTCTTGTGTATCTTGCTTGTGCTGAGGTTTTCTAGTGGCATCACCTTGGGCTGCAGTCTATGTTATACAGGAATGTGAGAGAGCTTTTTTCAACACCAGCTGCATCCTGCATTTCTTTAAGCTCTGCTTGCCCTGCTGTACTTTTAGCACCAGACTGTTTTTGGTTAGGATGGAACACCACACAAGAATGTTAAGAAATTTAAATACCACCTTGAATAAATATTATCAGCTAGCAATAAGATCTTTCCAACCAGGGGAAAATTGGAGACAATAATCTCAGTAGTAATATCCCCTTTAAAGAAACAAATAAAAGAATTTTCATAAGGACACCACCTTTTCTTTTATCCTTCAAAAGTTCAACACTCATTTTTTTTTATCTTCAAGTCACAAACTGATTTTTGAAATTAAATGTGAACAGGATGTCTTTGTCGTAAAATTATTTCATGTAATCAGCACTAACACCTCTGTAGCTAGGTTACCTTAGTCAGTGATAAAAGAAAATTACAGCCCCATAATTGAGTCCTTCTTAGGGCTGCACTTATTCACAGTAAAATCTGGAGGCATTTTGTCCTGAAGCTGCTTGAGGTACTCAAGATTTCACAACAAATTGAGACTCCAGCCTCTTCTCTGGTATCTACCCACAATTATCTTCTTGTCTACAGAAAAGCTTTATCCAGTTGAGGGATCTGTCCTCATTTCACAATGAGGATAAAATACAAACCTGAGGTTCAGTTCCTTCACCAGCTGTCCCACACTGCACATACCACCAGGATTCAGTGGTATGTGTTAAATGCAGAAGTTAGAGGTAACATCCAAGCACACTCCATAAAGAAGGTATAGCACATGTACATACATGGCTATATGTTCCAGCTATCATCAGCCATGTGTTCCAGTGTACCCCCAGGTGCAGACTGGCATGGAAACTCAGAAGAGCTCCGATAAACAGCAGTGTTCAGGCATCAGGTTTCCAGGAGTTGTCCAAGAAATGTGTTTGGGTGGAAAACAGAACTATTCATTCAGGCTGACATTTGAAACCTTCATAATTTGGGATGAAGAGAATGCTTCACATTGTTTTAGTTTTGTGAAGCTGGATTTTCATGACAACTTTGTATTATATTGTTCACATAGTGCCTTCCTTTGATAAAAGGAACATTTTTGAATGACATTAAGTATATTCCCCTTCTCAGACTTTTAGGAGTAGCTGCAAGAGCATACAGTTCCCAAAATTTAGAAGAAACTTAGTGTCTTTTTATTCCACTCTGCAGTGCAGAAGGAAAATTATGTATATCTTTGCAGAACTTGGGTTTTCATATGTCTCCTCTCAATATTGCTGCTTGTATCATTGTCTGACTGGCATTGCACTGGTTTCTGGCTCTCTACAGCTCCTACCTTTATATAAGCATACTAAACAGAGGCAGGTCACAACTTTTAATTACTAGAACACCTCTTGGTACAGTTTTGATCCAAAGTAATACTCTTCCAGATAATGTCTGGACACAGCGTTCAGACCTTAGCTGACTTAAAGCCCAACACCCTGTTTGGAGGCAGTCAGGTGGTTTTGTAAAATAGAAGAGTTCAGTTGGCTGATCACGAGTTCACTCATGTCAACTGGTCACAGAGCCAGAGTAGAGCCATGGTCCATTTTATTTACTGGTATAAATGCAGCTTCAGAGTACTGTGTTGTGGCTACAACAACACACTGTTAATAACTACTCAGTGTTTTCTCAATTCAATTTCTATGTAAGGAAAAGCTATTTTACATTTCAGTTTCTACAGCAGCCCTAGAAGTTTCCATCCTTTGCATTAGCACAGTGGATAACATTTTTTAAAATTTGATTTGCCTCCCGTAGATAGGCAAACCACCAGCTTGGATAGCTCCCATTCTGTTGAAGATGTAAGTAGCCAGGAAAACAAATGAAAAACAAAGGAAAGAGAATTTTATGCAGTGTGAATACATGACAGATGAATAACACAAGTATGCCCCTCAGCCAATAGGAAGAAACAGAGATTGGCCAAAGGTTATGCCTTACAGGCATAAATTTATCTTTTGTGATGAAATGTAACCGGATCCTACCAGTCTCAACTTTGAAGTCTTCCTGAACCTGTAAGGTTACAGGTCTGAACACATCTCCACCCCTACTTGGCACGTCTCTTGATCTTCTTCATTTTTTAAAATGTAAAAATATAAGCAAGAAACTAAAGCAAACTATACCATGATAGGAATTTCAAACTTCTAAAAGAAGCTCTGCAGACACATACTCCATAGCACAGTTTATGATTCTTTAAAAAATATAGGGTACAATACTCAATACTTCAAGAAGACAGTCCTTTCACACATTTCTTCCGAAAAAGCATGTATACAGTTAAACAATAACCATAACATCTATCTTAGGAAAGAGGTCTGTAATTCTTCTTCCAGGTGATGAAAAATTTGTTTTTTAGAACTTTATCATTTACAATCACTATTTCCAAGTACAATGTGAAAAAAATCAATGAAGATATAGCATTGGACAATGAACTGTCTGCTACGTTTCTAGGATTTTCTAGTCTTTCTATTTCAATACTAAAATTAATGTGAAAGGAGAACTAACAATCTCCTTTGGTAAGGGTGATGAATGTTTATTTTCTTGAGTAAAACTGTCTGTAATTCCCATCAGTAAACACACAGAGTAGGTGAATCAGTCCTGCTACACAGTCTTCTCCCAGAGGACACTCCCTGAAATCACTGAAACTACAGACAGACAACACCTCTATTTACAGGAAATAAAAATATCAAGAGCTGCTCAAGATGCTGAAGAATTTTCTTACATAGCTATGTGGCAAGATGTGAACCTTGCCTAATATAGCTGTGTCAACAGTTGTTTCAGCAATTTAAAATTTTTACAGGATAGTGTAATTTTCTTTGGAGGACAAAGTGGTGTTTCAGTGCAACAGCACATAATGAACCCTTACTGATAACGAGGGCTGGAATGAGATTCAGATAAGTTAATGCAATGGTCTGAAAGTTCAAGTCTTAGGCAGGCTTAAGACTTATGCACAGTCCACTTTTAGTCAGTGGAAAAGAAGTGCAGGTACCTCTAGAATGCAAGTCCAAAGCCAGGTGTGACATGAATCACTTTGTCTCCACGGACAATAAAGGGAGTGGAGGCAATTGGTTTTGTCTGAACTCTATAACTTTCAGATTTAAGAACATAGCAGCATGTATTGACTCCAATCAAAGGTCCAGAAACTTATTTTCCTGCATTCAAAAATAGACTGTGTGAATTCACAGCAAATGTATGAACAGTGCAAACATCTGCAAACTTGTCCCTTCACTTCCTTTTAATTACTGCTGTTGGGATGCTTTTTAGTCATTCCTCCACCTGGAGGGAACTATGGATTTCAGAGACTTCCTCAGAAATATTCAAGGTTTTTTTTCAGGGGATAATCCAATTTTGAGTAGTAAAGCTGGAAAAGGTTGGATGAAAACACCATCATCTTCCTGGGAGATTGGATAGTTAGATGCACAACTGGTTGTTTTTATTACTCTCTGAGTCATTCCAGCAGTATTCATTTCCCTGTTAGAACAGTCTGCTGTCAGTCTGTATGGTCAGAATCATCATGCAGCACAGCAGTTCTGTGCCACAGGAATGCAATGCTCAAGTTTGTGTTTTCACCACAGACTTTTTTTTTAAATTTTCATGTTAAAAAAAAATTGTCAATTAAAGTCATAAAAGCTGATGGGGAAGCAGTTTTAAAGCTCCAAAGTCAAACATCTGAAATCTGGAAAAATTCAAATGAAGCATTCCCCATACCACATGAATTGGACCCTCCACACTAGAGACTGACTCGTGCAATGCACAAAAAAGATCTAAACTGAGGCGCAGCCACTTCTGTGAAGGGAATGGTGATGCAGCATTCCCTGAGCTTCACAGAAGCTGAACCTTTCATCCTAAAGAACTTTCAACCCAGCAGATTGTGCATGTGTACTTCTCTGTGCAATATGAGCTCTGTTCTACATGCAGTCAACCCCTTCTGCTCCGTGTCCTCTCTGATCGAGATCAAGCCCAGGGAGGGCTCTGTGCCCGTAAAAGACAAAGCTATAACAAAAGTTGTTTGACAATTTTAAATGCAGTGGGGGTGGCCTGTGACTTGCATCTGGAAGTCAGTGCAGAGCTCTCAACAGCCTCCATGAGGCTTCTATTTGCTCTATGGGTATTGAACACCTGATCCCCAACAAAATGGTATTCATTGCATACAACAAAGCTTTTAAGCTTCTGGAAAAATCTACAAGTCTCATTCCCAAAAATTAGGGATATTCTGATTAAATTCCCCAAAGGAGGCTCTTTTCCATAGGCAATGTGGTGCAATTAAAATTTTATACACCTTTTTTAGTCTTAGGAATATATTCTTCTCTCTTATGATTCTTATTTTTTAATAAATTCATAGCAAGAATATAAATAATGCAAGTATAACTTATTCTTGAAATTGAACTCCCACTCATTTCATTATATTGTAGCTCTGACCAAGCAACATAAGAAAGTGATGGGGAGTTTTACTCGCTCCTCATCTTATCCATAAGGTTAGAGTAATGAGGCAAAAGCCAAAAGGGCTGAAATCCTCACCTGAGACATCGCCATGATCTGGACATAGTACTGCAGAAACACCAACGAGTGTGAGTCATGAACTTTATTCAAACACAGTGGGTTTTTTAATTAGCCAGGAGCCTGTTACACATCTTTGGTCTGTCCTACCCACAGCAAGCTAGGGCTGCTTCCAGAGGAAACAGGCAGCCAAAAAGCAGAGTGCTCAGTTACCTCAGTACCTTTATTTCCTGACAGATAAGGAAGGCAATACTTCCTGAAGTGTCCTCACTGGATCTACATCTCTTCTGTCCTCCCAGGAGCCCCAGCAGTAGAGAGCTTTCTCTCATGGGTACAGTTTTCCCAGCACAAGATAAAACAAAGAATTGTTTTTATTCCTAAATCCCTCTGTTGTTAAAATTAATGTATAAACCATATGTGTAAAAGATGATTTTTACCATGTTCAAGTCAATTTTTGAGGACAACATCCAAACATAGTGAATATAAAGATTTCATGCAAATGTTTTTCCGACGACTCTCAGGACCAAAGCTGAGATATTTTCAACAATAAAGAAATATTTATATTTTAAGTCCCTGGCCATTACAAAATCCTTTCTAATTCATGATCAAGATATCTAAAAGAATATCATTTTGTCCTGAAAGCCCTTGATCTGAGATTATATTATATTGTCTATACCGTTACAGAATTTTGAGGTTCTATATGTTTATCAAGGACATTTTTATCAGACACCTAGGATTTTAGGGATTCGTGATATGCATGATATAAGAACTTTTTCTAAGGTTATGCAAGTTACTTTTGGAATAGGATCAAAACATAGCCCAAAGCTCCCTACCTCCCTACTTACAGAGCTCCTGTTATTGTATTTAGGTTTGGATAAACTTTCCTCTGGAAGGTGATTGCTCACAGCAGTTAATTTTAAACTTGCAGGCTTAGATCTGGCTCTGTGTGTGTGAACAGGCTGTCATCATGCATTCCAGGTTACTCTTAGAAATGAATGTGTCTTTCCTCAACATTTCTCACTGCTGGGGCATCAGACATTCCTTCTGCTCTGCATTAATCCAATTACTAAACACCTGCAGACATGCAATAACATTTTTTGTGCCAAGTCCCTTAGAAATGGTTTTATAGGAGAATGTAATCTGCTGTCCTGCTATCAGGAGTCACATTACACACCTGCCAAGTCCTGAGCTGAAAAATAACAATCAGCGTTCTAATTCAATGCAAGAATGTTTCGGGGCACATTAAAGAGACGAAATGACATTCTTCTTAATTTTACTGCCATGGGGTCCATTAAACATTTTGAACTTGCAGTTAATTTTATTAAAAGCCAATTTCAGTACTAAAATATTTACAGTACAGCATGATAAAAATGGACTTCTTATGGCAACTTAGGCAAGTTCCAAAAGATCCATTAAAGAGAGAACTGTTTCAAGCACATATATAGTGTCATTCCAATTCTGTTCTTAGGGATTTATCTGATAATCACCAAAATGCACTTCAAAGTGGAATTCTAAACTATGAAATAATTTGTTTTTCTTGTGCTTTTTTTAAACTTTTCCTCAAAGATGTGTGCTGTTTGTATCTCTGTTTTTAAAGTGGTTGTGCTCCTCAGAGCTGAAACAAAACCTGGTTTGACAAGGGAAGACTTTTCAAGGCACAAGTTTTGCTGGATGCCAAAGAATAATATAGTAGAATGGAACAGAGATTTGGAGCATAAGTCAGCTGCTGACTGCACCACAAGTTTTTGTACAGCCTTGGGTAGGTTGTTTCAGCCTTTTGTGGCACAGCTTAATTTGTAAAATGCACATAGATGAATCACAGGAATGTCAGTATGAATAGCAAAAAAAAAATTAAGGCATTCCTAGAAAGACTCTTTGTGAGTCCTAAGTTTCCTGCATGAAAGTGTGTCCTTTACTAAGCTGAACAGATCATCTTTGCATCTGTAAATCTATTTATATGCACCCAAGCATCATCTTATTTAATCATGACTCATTAGCCTGAATTACAAGCCTAGGAATTAAACAGTTCAAAATTATTTAAAGAAATGCAACAATACCAAGTATACGTTGAATGAAATTCCCTAGAATAATCTGTAAGGCTGTTACCTCTGTTTACCTTGGCAATGAATATGCAGCAGTGATAGCATGCACGCTATTCAGGAAGAGAAATTGGATTTGACCAGAGTCACCTGCAGTTTATAGCACTGCAGTCACTGTTGAGGGCTGTACATGATGTCCTGAGGGGTCTTTTGCACAGCTGTAGATAAGACAGCACGAGAGCTCTGGCCAACAAAGAGCATTCCAAGGCTACGGCCCTGTGTACTAACCCCTTCCAGCTAACTTTACATTCCCCCATCCCATATGTAACCTTCAGCCCCCCACTTGAAGCAGGCAGTCTGACAGTAATAATAGTAGTCACAAGAAAAGGCAACCTCTGTCATACTAATAATTTTTGAAAACTTAAATGCCCATGATGTGATTTTAATTAAAATGCACACTGCCTGGCTTGTCTGTTTCCAAGAGAAGGTTTCTCCTGCAGGAAGATGGTGACCTGTTGTACCTGTTTGCCTCCCATACTCCAAGGTCAGTCGCATCATTACACAGCTTGATTTGTAGAGAGCACATATAGTGGTACATAAATATGGGGATGAATCTGTTTTGCTTTAAGTTTGGGTTTTCCCAGTAACCTTTGCATGAAAAGAATTTTGGAATGATCAAAATAAAGGAGTTTTTGGGGTTCTTTTTTTACTTTGAAAGCTCCTGTTAGTGTTACAATTTTTCACAGTCTCTGGTATAGTTTCTAGTAAGAGGAAGGTATTTGGACTCGTTATCTGACAGATCCATTACTAAAGTTTGCTCATAACTAACACATAGGGATGGTGGAGTATGGATTTACAAGAAGGACAAACTTCTTCCATCAGTGCGTGTCATGCAGAGAAGCATGTACAGAGTTTTAGCTCTATAATTGTATATATCTGCCTCCACCCATTGCGGTGTATTTGGCTCTAGGATTTGATATTTCTTCATTAAGATCTTCTCAGAATTTTATATAGCACTTTGGAAATCTGTTTGGTTTTGCTTCGTTTTAGAAAAGAGAGTACAGATTTTCATGTCCTTTTGGGGGGAGTTGGACAGGGCATTATTAACATCAATGTTTATTCATGAGCAAAGCTGAGACAAGAACTGAAATTTTTAAAATCAATCTTAAATGCATTAGAGCAGGACTGCAGAAGCTGAAAAACTCACACCATGTTTTCCTCTACCTACAAAAATCTTGTATTTTTCCTTCTACAAAAATGTATAGCAAACTCCTTCCCAAGACAGTGCAGGTAAAATTCTCATAAGTTATGTTCATTATCTGATGGCAATTCTAAGACGCTCAGAGGAAAAGCCTAATATCACAATTTACTACACATGGATATTCTTCTCCAAAGTAAAGAACTGCCTTGCCTCAGCCTTTCCAAACCCTTCTCTGCTGTCCCACTCTAGGGACTGCTATTCCCTGCCCTGTGGCACTGCAGCATCACCAGCTACTTTGCACACACAGAAGCTCTATTTGCAGGGAAACTGCAAAATATCACCCTGCGTGCTCCAACTAGTATGCATTTAAAATAGTCTAAATATTGCATTTGCATGAGTAATTCCTATGTTATGGACTCTCAGGGATCCACATAACTTTCCTTATTTAGATTCTGTTTTCCCAGAGGCAAGCTCAATGCCCACTCCCGTCCCCTTTACACGGGAGTCACTGAGAGTACTGATACTTCAGCAGAAGGAAGGTCCATATAACAGGGAGTCCTATGCTGCCTAAAAATGACACAATTTTTTGGACAGAGGAAGGTCCCAAAGGCTCCATATGTTGCTCTCATGCTAGGCTGACTTACTTGAGGGGAAGGTCAGCCCATTGTGCAAAGGGTCAGGGAGTGAATAACACATTAGCTGCATGCCTGGGAGAGGAAGCTTGAAGCTGGGAAGCAGGTCAGGTTTTTTAAATCCCATCAGGCCCAGCATCCTTCAGGAGTTATTCCAACTCAGAGTCTGTACAGCTTCAGCATGTGTTTTCAGATATGTCTCTTTTTATCCAAAAGTAAAAAAAAATCTAGCCATTGGAGGATTAAAATGCAAGCCTTGATTACGAATCAAAACAGGAGTCTTTTATATACTGATCCTGTGCTTGAAAAGACAATGACAGATGTGAGCTGAAGAAAGAATTTTATCCTCTATCTATATTCTACAACACTATGTGAAATAATCATTCACAAAAGGTGTTTCAGAGACCTTCATTCCCAGAATTTTTTTTGTTTGTTTTTGTTTTTGTTTTTGTTTTTGTTTTTGTTTTTGTTTTTGTTTTTGTTTTTGTATGTGTGAATCAGCAGATGTATAGGAGGACATGAACTTTATACCATATTTTCCCTAGGAATCCATTCCCTTTCTATGATGGTCAGTCAAAATCTTCCCTCTGGATAGAGAGTAACTTTCACAGCTGTGCAGTCCAAATGTCACTAAAGCTTCTCTGACAGAAATTTAGATGCTATTACTATGCATTGGAGAGAAAATGTACAGGAAAAACAATCAATTTGCTGTCAGTTTTGAGTTGTTTTTTTTTGCTTGTATATCATTTGACTTTTTAAAAATTGTCTATTGATTTTAAAATCAAGGTCAAAATAAGTATAAGAACTATTTTTCATATTTCAGCATACAAAAGTCAGTAGTTTAATATTTTGCACAGAAATAGAAAATAAGTACTTCGACTACCTTCAGGCTCTTTGCTTTGATTAGACTTGAGCTCAGACAGAATGAAGAATATTTAAAGCTTCTGACTGAATTTACTAAAATGAGACTAAATCACACAGGACAAAGATCCCCAGGTAATTTGACTGTAAGGGACAATTATTGCCAAATAAAAAGATTATTTATTTGAAGCAACGTCCAGATGCCAGAGTTATCATCTCATGGAAAGAATATGTATTATATGCTGGAAGAACTGAACAGATAGAGCATCAGAAAACTGTATTGAAAAGAACTAGCCACAACTACAACAAATTATCAAAATCTGTGCACAGAACTAGGAGATGCTTGCAATCTCCTAAATTTATGCTCTTGCCTTGAACTCATCCACTTATCACAACACACTCATGTATCACATCTAAACTATTAGGGAGTCAGTTGCTTCATCTTCAGCCCTTCAGTCCACCAAGATCCTGTCCTCTCCTTTTGCACTCTTCATGCCATAGGATTATGAATGCCAAAAGGATTAGTCTACAGTTTAGTTCTGCACACTGAACAAAGTTAAAAACACTTTGAAGAGAATAGACTTAAAATCAAGAATATAGAGTGTCTAAAATGCACAAAAGTAGATGCTGTGACACATTCTTGAATGAATTTATACTAAAAAGTACCCTAGGGTCATGTATCACCATTTTAATGTTTTATCATCTAGATTTCACCTTTGCTGTAAACCCACTGTTCATGTTAATATCTTACTCTTCACTGGTTCAACATAAACTTTGTCACTGTATTTGGCTGAAAAAATAGCTGAAAGGCATAAAGCTACTTTAAAGTCATGGAAACCTGCATCATCTTTGCTCAAATTATTACTGAAAGAATCAAATTCACATGATACACAGACATGACAGTCATACCCCTCACTCATTGAGGAACAATTGAAAACCTGCAAGGATAAAGCTGTCTGTAACACCAGCATTGAAAAGAAGTTTCAGCAATACACATGGTTCAATATACTACACCATCTACCAGAGGATTAAGTGAAACAGCAACACTTCAGAAAATGCTGGAATGCTTTAGAACATTTCAGAAGCATTACCCAGAGTTGAAGAACTGGAGCAGATTAGAAAAATGCAATTTGCATTACACTTTTGAGAGTATTCATAAAGCTTCACTTGATCATCACAAGCCTGATCTCTCCAGACACAGCCTCTACAGGGAGAGAAGCAAGGTGGGCTTCCCTGGGGAGCCTTTGGGAGTGACTCTACCAGACTTTCACTCTACCAGAGCGAACCTTTGTGACTACAATATAACAATGAAAAATAAACACCCTGTTTGGATTACCTATCCCCATTCTCAGGCCACCTCTAGCCATAAATCTGAATGCAATTCAGAGTGCAGGTTATGTGGCAGTCCCTCCCTCTTGGCTCAGACCCGTGGCTCGGTGTGAGCAGTTGGTTTAAGTGCTTTGCTGGTGCAGAGTCACGCTGCTCTGCACCTCACCGGATGCAGCCCTGGATGGGCATGTGCATGTCTGTGTACAGGAACTCTGCTGTGGTCAGCAAGGAGTTAAAATCAGACAGAACATCTACCACAGCCCTTTGAGCTGTGATCCAGTCAAATTTTACAAGGTAAACAGGATCAAGAGGGGTCATACAAGAAGCAGAGGCATATAGAAATCCCCTGAGGCTGCAGGAAGTGATTTTAATAATGTGAGATGTGGCACTTTTTCTCAGTGCACTAATACTGAACACAAATCAGACTCCCCAACCAACTGTGACTAGAAAAGGATGCACAAACTCTTAGGAAATAGGAAAGAAAGCAGAGAAATATGTTAATTTTAAAGTCCTGGCAGGAGACTGTTATAGTCCTGTTATAGTTACCTGCTACAGATAACCAAAACAGTAAATACTTGCTATGAAAGGTTAAAAGTGGATGCTCTCCATTTTCTCAAACAGAAGAAAAAGAGGATGCTTTCAAATTTCTCTTTGACTTTTCCCCAAATTATGTTTCTAAGCAACTAGTGAGGCCTTACCTTGAATATTGTATGTGGTTTTGGGTGCTACAATATAAGGAAGATATTGAACTATCAGAAAGTGTCTAAGAGAGGGCAACAAAAATGGTGAAGGGCCTTGAGGGGAAGTTGTGTGAGGAGCAGCTGAGGTCACTTGTTCTGTTCAGCCTGGAGGAGACTGAGGGGAGACCTCACTGCAGTTACAACTTCCTCATGAAGAGGAGAGGAAGGCAGACGCTGATCTCTGCTCTGTCATGACCAGGGACAGGATCTGAGGGAATGGCCTCAGATGAGGGGAAGTTTAGGTTGGATATCAGAATAAGGTTTTTCCAGTGGTTGGGCACTGGAACAGGCTCCCCAGGGCAGTGATCACAGCACCGAGCCTGACAGAGCTCAAGAAGTGTTTGGACAACACTGTCAGGAACATGGTGTGACTCTTAGGATGTCCTGTCCAGCAGCAGGAGTTGGACTCAATGATCCCGACTGTCCCTTCCAACTCAGTTTATTCTGTGATTGTGATTCTGTGAACGACAACAAAATTTTGAAAACTACATTTTTAATTGAAAATTAAACATGAAAAAGATCCTCAAGTACTCATATATCACAAGTAAGTTCATCTCAACTCTGGTGATTCTCAAATAGTTTCTGATATTTAAACAGTTTTCTTACCTTTTGGTCACAAATAATATGCACAATTCCATTGTGGGGGGTTTTTTTGGGAGGGAGGGCTCAATTGCTGCTGATGATTGGGGGTTTTGTTTTGGTTTTCTTTTTCTTTTTTTTCTTTTTTATTTTAATTCTGAAATGGAAATATTTCAATGCACACAAGCAGAATTCTCACACACGGCTATCAGTCTGCAAGGTGTTTAGGGACACCCTCACCTAAAAAACATGAATGCATAGCCCATTATGGAATACAATACAGTCCAATCATAAAGTTGAGCAGAATTTTTTCAGCCACAAAAGGAGCCAATATTTTCAGCCATTTTTATCTATTTGTTAAGTTTGTTGACAGCAAGACAGGCAGGTTCAAGCAGGCAGGTCCAAAGCTCAGATCCCGAGGTTTACTGCTCCCTGCTGACCCGCTGTGTTCTTTTGCTGAAGCAGGAGGGCTGCAGGTTTCCTGCCCCAGGCCTTTAACCATCAGTGAGATGCTGAATATCCAAGCAAGACATGCTTCCTTGGGTGACCATATTGCAGCCTTTCAGTACCCAAAGGGGGCCTACAAGAAGTGTAGAGAGGAACTGTTTACAAGAGTGTGTAGTGATATAACACAGGAGAATGGTTTCAAAATAAGAATAGGTTTAGATCAGATTTTAGGAATAAATTCTTTACTGGGAGGATGGTGAGGCTCTGGCACAGGTGGCCCAGAGAAGCTGTGGATGCCCTTTCCTTGGCAGTGTTCAAGGAATAGGTTGGGGCTTTGAGCAACCTGGTCTAGTGGAAGGTTCCTGCCCATATCACGGGGATTGGAACTTTCATGTCCCTTCCAACCCAAATTTTCTATGATTCTACAATTCTCTGAAACCTCCACTCAAACCCAACTTCCCAGGAAACAGTGTCCAGGAAACAGAATAGCCCTTCAGGGAAATTGCAGCAAGAAGGCAACTTTGGTCTTTCCTCTGACAGCTCTTCAAACAAGGGCCTTGTTGGACCAGAGGCAAGCGAGAGCTGCGCGGTGCTCAGAGCCCGCCGGCTCGGCTCGGCTCGGCACGCAGCATCTTCCAGCGCCACCTGGTGCTCCCCACCACCTCTCTCCTCCCGGGATGAGCCTTTCCAGGCTGCTTTTCTCCGGCAGCATGATGGAACAGAGCATAGTCTGAAATACACCGAGTTCTGTCTCTGTAGTGGACCTAAACCACAGAAGCTGGCTGGTCGCTGGATCTGCCTCTGCTGTGGGGTTTTTTGAATCTTTTCTTGCTAGGTTTCCCTGGGGAGAGATAGAATTTAACCTCTAAACCAACAAAAGGAATAGTTAATGGAAATTAATTACTTTCATAGACAAGACTCTGATAAATTAATAGCAGCTTACTTCCTCCTGGTGCAGAAAAAGGACTTCAAATGGCTGCCCAGTCCACTTTCTAACACTGGAAGGAAAGAAGCTTGAAACCAGATTTACAGTCAACTGTCAGATGAGAAGACCAAACAAACTGTTGCCCTGGGATTAAATCATGCATCCACTGCCCAGCAAAAGCATTCAGGCACTGATTTCAAAAGGAGCTGATTGTACTCAGTAACTGCTCATCTGATCACCTGACAGATACCACATCGTATTGTGGAGGGAAGTGGGTATGTACATCCCTGTCACCCTATAGGAAAATAAAGCAAGGTCTAAATCTGCAGAAAAATTGAGCCATGAAGGGAATGAGGATTATATTATAATAGAATTCAGGGTTGTATTTCATTAAATCATAAGTTCATAAGTTCATGGATTCAATGTACCCCTGATACAGCTCTGAAATGAACACTAAGGAAAGCGCAGGATCTTCACATTTTTGCATTTTTCTCTCTCTATTAATAAAGAACGTAAGTGGAATAGAAATCTGGAAGAAAAACAATCACCAAAAAACACAACTGCAAAAGCAGTTTCTTAAAAGCACTTAACCACCTGGTATACACAAAATAAAGTTTAAGATCAATGAAGTGACTGCATTTTAAAATAATGGCTCTCTGCAGGTGTATTATAAGACCTCTCAGATACATAAAAAGAGATAGGTGCAGGAGTCTAAGTCTTGCTACTTTCTACAAAATAAAGCAATATTTTGGAAAACACACCAATCCCTTTTAATTAATTCAACAAGCTATAACTAATCATATTTATTCATGAGATTTTACTATAGAAACAAATACTAACACAAAACCAGTCACTAGATTATTAATACCATTGAGTAAATGAATCCAGCCAGGTCTTCAAACATTTCAGTGCTCTGACTGTGAATGAGTGATATAAAGTCAAGCAACTCTGACAAAATGTGTGACGAGAGTTTCAAACTATGGGTCTCTAATGAATGTGTAAACTCAACCAGTTAATCTAAAATAAGTCCTGAACTTCTGTCTAAATGTCCTGGATGTAGTAAACTAGAGTTCCTAGGTGAAATTCTTACTTCTCCTGTGGCTATAAAAGTCACACAGACAGAACTTCTCTGCAGGCACTCAAAGGCATCCATTCCTACCACAGACTGGAGGATTGGGCACTTCCATTAGGAGACTTGGCCATCTCAAAGTGGAAGCTGACAGAGTTAAAAAAAAAACCACAGCAGAATGCTCCCAAAGAGGTAAAACGCTATTTTATTGCACAAGTAGTGGTTTGCTTTCTGTTTCCTCTTATGAAAGATGCAACTGCACACCACCTTGCAAACATTTCCTAACTCTTTTCAAAGGCCTCTTGGGACCTTGAGGAAGAATGGAATGAAACTCATTTTGTACTCCTGTAAAATTTGTACAGTTGGCCTGTGAAAAATCAAAGACTCTAACTGATTTCCAGTCTAATATCTGACGCTGGTGCTACTCCAGCCTTGGCTTTTATCTATATTCTAGAGCATGTGGGAGTACTTTTGGCTGCCCTGTTCAATAAAATGCAAAGAAAATTAGATTCTTTCCCCTTGCCCATTTTATCAAGAGTCCATCATAAAACATATATAACATTTGCAAACATATTTTTATTCCTAGTATTTATTCCAATGGTTTCTCAGCTATTTTAGCACCAATCTTTTGATTCTCCTAAAGCTAGTTTTTATTTCATTCTATTTAAAATCAAAGGTTTGTCCTGTCCTAGGCTTCTTCTCACCATTGAAACATTCTCACCATTGTTGTGTTTGAGGAGTGTTAATCATGGAGCAAAATCACTGAGATGTTTGAGGGGCCACTACTGTCCTTCCTACTCTTTAGGAATTTCTGACTGCAACCTATAGTTTCTGTGGGCATCCTGCATTATCCCCTTCACATGAATAAAGCCCAGTTTATGGCTGCTAAATACAGCATAGCAAAGGGTGAAATATTCTAGTTTCTACTAGGAAAACAGTTTTACCAATGCTGAGTATGTCAGTCCCAGTAGTACACTTCCATCAATGTGTTATGTCTTCCTTTTTTATTGCCTCCCCACAGGACAACCTCTCCAGTTACATACATTCTGATTTTACTTTTTTTAAAATTCACTCCATTTTTTCAGTGAATTATTTTATACCAGGAAAAGATTTAAAAATGTGTTCTTCTATTTTTAGACTTTAATAAGAAGTGTGGTTGAAGAACTTGAGAGATCATTTCGTGATAGTCAAGAAAATGAAGCCTTTTTTCTGACTGGTTTGTGTTTCATGTTTGGCTCACAGTTTTAGATGGAAGATACAACAAATGTTACAGCATTAATTCACTCTTGATGGTCCTTAGACATGGGAGAGAGATGCTCTGAACTTTCCCAAAGTGAGGGAAAATAAATTATTAGATATCACTTAGTCCTTAGAGGAGAGTAGTCTGCATCCTTCAGTGACTAATTATGAGCACAGGTCACATGAAATTTTTCTCTGGTTTCTAGTGAAAGTGGAATTTGTGTCATTTCTTTTCCTTCAGCAGCACTAATAAGGCTTTCTACCTTTTCCTAGATGTCTGTTTTCACAGCGCATGGTGGAACTTCATCTCCGAAAAATGTATCAAATGTGGCTAAAACCAGTCATCAAAATCAAGAGGAAGTTCTAGTTGTGAGCACACTAACTACAGTTTCTGAGAAGAAGGGAGGAAGCATTTATACTGTACTGCCCTCACTCACTGTGTACTGACAGCAGACATCTTGGGCATTGCATGGCCAGTAAAATTTGCAAGCATCTGCGGGATATTTTCAATTAGGAAGGGACGTGTCTACTACTTTTAGATGGCTGAGTTTTAGGAAGAAGTTGAATACACTGAATTCTGCCTTAATCCCCTAAGAAAATCAGGTTAAAAGTAGCCTTATGCTCCATGCATAAGCAATTCTTATTGGCTGAGTGAAAAACTAATGAGATGTGAAAAATGTTTTTAAAATAGGAATTGCAAACACAAAGGGTGTTTTCAATGATTTGATATTGGCTAATGCCACATCCTCACTAGAGAAGATCAGCATGGCCAAGAGGATGAAAATTAACACGCTGCTCCTTCCAATTAAACATCTAGAACCAGATTTCCCTCCTCATGTTGAAAAGTCCATTTCATGAGAGAGTATAGACAGAAGAGGCCCAAACACAAAACTTACAATATAAGCAAAGCATTTTGGCATAAGACTTTAAGAATGCAGAAAGATTATAATTTTGTGACTCGCAGATTTCTGTTGTACATTTGTGCTTAGGTAATCTCTTTCCAGATGTACATCTTTTGTTTAAAATGGCTTATGGCTAATTCTTTTTGATTCACAGACGGATTTGATTGAAAAGAGTGAATAAAGCTGGAGAAACCTTACAAATGCAATGGCTGGGATCTTTCTTTTCAGTTGCCAGGGCAGAGGTTTCCATTGTTTGTTTGTACAATAATTTATCTGGAACAGCAGAGGGTGTTTTCAATGAATGAACCACCTGTGCAACAATATAGGAAACAGAAGAAAGATAGCTTTCAGCATTAGTTATGTAAAAAAAAAAAAAAAAAGAAATATAGTTTATCTTTTAAATAACTGGATGATTTTCTGAGGAACACTTGGGAATACTGTGGAGAAAAATGCTACAGCAGTTTCTTTCCGTGTGCATACACTGTGCTAGTGAGATTTCTCAATTAGATATTCTGTGATAAAATGTTAAGTTCAATCTTCAGGCAATCATGCTGAAAACTCCTGTGACTAACTGGTCTTGTTCTTGCACTTTACTTGATCATTGCTAAAATTCAGCAGAAGCATATATGAAAGTGCCTTAGACTTGCAACTGCTCCCTTCTTTCCTGTCACTTCCTTTCCTAAATTCAGCCCTTCCATTGCTAGTAAGGAATAATCTGAATCTTTTCATGATTACTTTAGTTGTGTGAGTAACAGAACTCTATGTATAATGGGGAAGGAGTGAATGGAGTGAATAGTAATAATACATACTAGAATTAAAGTGGAACATTTTCAGGAATCTGGTAAAAAAATAAAAAATGGCTTGGAAAACTTTTAGTTATTTAAAACTTTTCTATTTCACTTTTGACTGCCCTTCAAAAAGAACAAAATGTTTTTTGTTTGTTTTCCAAAAAATTATACATAAAAAGTTAAACTTCCATAAACCCCACAGAAATATGAATAAATTGAACTGTGTAATCCTTTTCATACCTGAAAATGTGTACAAAATAACACCCTAATTTTGAAAATAGCTTTAGTTAGCCAGTTTTTATGCATTTACTTCCATGTTTCCCAACCTCAGTTGTTTACTTGTGGCTTATTTATTTCTTAATGTACTTATCTACAGAGGAATACATGGTTTTAATCCTCCTGAAACACAGTGAGCCTCCCAAAGTCAAAACAGAGAGCTTTTTTGAATTTAATATTTCTAGAAGCTTATGCTGAACTTTTAAAACTTTGAAAAAAAGATCTTCCCATTGTAACTTTACACTTTTTTCTTGAAAATTCCGTCATATATAAAGCGCATAGTATTTGAGTGCTGGGTGAAAATTTTTTGCCTTCTTTTCTTAATTTCCCTCCCTTTTTAGCATGAGAATGAGGATAGTTAAGGGTGAAAGTAGTTTAATCACTCTAAAGGAGTAGTCAGGGCGATGCAGGCATTTCCAGTTAAGCCCCCAGGTGGAGAGAGGGCTCCAGTTACTGTCACTACTGCTACACATTCATCTGGTGGCCAACTCTTGCACAAGGAAATAAAGGGAGGAGAAAAGAGCTGTGGTGTGTGTGCCCAGTGTGTGAGCACATTCTTCTGAGTGCCAAGTACGTCAGAGTGGGAAGCAGCAAGGGAGTGGAACATAAAGCCCATCTCACATATACTGGGAGGGCTGCATTTGACTCCACTGAAGTTACTTCTGATTTACTCAAGTGTCAGCTGGAGAAGGACCACAACCCATGCTTTAAAATGTTTTTATATGCTCCTCTGAGTAAAAAACTTGGAGGACTTTGTGAAAACAAGCTACTGTTGCTGATTTGCCAGGTAGGCAACCTCTCTGAGCTCTGGTTTAGAGCTGATCCAAATAAAATGTTTCTCACAGCTATGACTGCGTTGCACTAATTCAACTAGAATAAACAATTACATCAGAAAAATGTGTTTACTTTGGTTCTGGGACACAGAGACTGGGCCCAAATATGATGTAGAACATATGCCTGTTATTGCTTATAGGGACAAATAATTTTACAGGTGGACCTCAACATTCCTTCCTTTTGCTAAGTATACTCCCCCTGGTAAAGTACCTGGAACGTCTGTTTATTATTTATGGAATTACACAGCAACTTTCTTATTTAAATAGACAGTGTAAACAGTAACTCTGAGATTAGAAACAAACAGAAAATTTTATTTCTCTCTTTGTTTACAGGTATATAACTGTGATCCTTTCATTGAAGCTACACCTGTTTACACCAACAAGGACTGACATCTTCAACTCCGCAGTAATCTTGCACTGGGGTAACTCAGAAATAAAAAAATCAAAAGGCAGCAAAATTTCAGTCATGTAAAGAGAAGATTAAAATCAGTTGTGTACTTTTTTTACTGAATTCATCAAAGACTTGATCCAGACAGCCAAAAGCAAAGGGAAAGACTATTTAGTCAGACTGTTGGTTCATGTCATACAATATCTTTTCAGTCTAGAATTTTCACCTCTACTACCAAGGAAGTTAAACAGACACATTACACCATTTTTATTTGCCTAGGTTTAGCCATAATGTTCCAGTATGAAGGAATTATAAATTGGACATTAGTTTAAAAATACCTGGTCTAAACTATCTGAGTAAAAGTCCTTTGTTTATTGGTAAACTTTCTATTGTTAACAGAGTTGACCATAAACAATCAGTATGGGAGAAACATTACAGAGTAAATATAGAGGATACATCTGAATAAGGTGTGATATGTACTTAAGCCATTGTAACACAGAAGCTTTTATACAATGAAACAACAAATCACTTTTTTAAGTTGCAATTTAGAAATTAAATAAAAAAATTACAGTGAATAAAACTGAGTCTGAATTCTGTCCACATTTGTCCCAAGCTTGAGGCTTGTTTTAATCTAAAGTTCTGGGTTTAATCTATTGAAAAAATATAATGAGAGCTGTACAGATTTAAGCTATATCAAAATTGTATCTGTCTTTCAGTTTGAGAATATCTTCATCACAGAGAACTAGCAAATAGGAATCTTTAGCTAGTACCAGTGTCACAAGCCCATACAAAATTAAACAATAAACACTCATTGGAGTGAGTGGGAGATTATTGCCAAGCCAAATTGGATGAAATAAGGGTATTTCTGAACTTTTATATTTTTAAATTCAAACCATAATCTTTCCTGAAGTTCCAGAATTGGGAGAAAATAAACTGAATTTCTGGGATATTATGAGAGCAGCTGCTAATACATTTCTTTCTAGCCAACGTGATCTCTCATAAGAACTCTCCCATGAGATGTCAACCCCCCAGAAAACACCAAAGGCATTGAAATGATCCACATGAGCCTTTGGAGTGCTTTTGAGGTTCACCTTCTTCTCCCACATCTGGAGATCCCTTCCATTTCCTTCACTAACCTTGTGTAGGGTCCTATTGAAGTGACTAACAGTGAACTACCTGACAACCTAGTGATGAGCAGTGACCACCTCATGAGAGTAGATGGAACAAATTAAAGTCCCCTAAGGGAATTTTTTAATATGTATCCGTCTGTCCTGAACAAATTCAAACTTGGGTCAAAACACAGTGCCTTATTCCCCAAGCAGCTGCATTCCCATGCAACAGAATTTTACATTCCTTCCAAAACTCATCCAGCTTTTCAGTGCTTGCTGAAAGTGATGGAACAGTCACAAGGGCTTTACTGATCTTGTTTCTAACTAACATAATAGGAATATGTATTCACCTTAGATTTTGAGTGACATTTCTGGATGTCAAATTTTACTATGGATAGAACTCTTTTTTCCAGAGAAACAGTTATATGTCCAAGAAGAACATAAAAGTCTCCTTTGCTGTGAAAATCAGCTCTATGCAGTCTCCAGGTATGGAGTAAAAACAACCCTGACATGAAGGGGCACCTCTGAGAATGTTGTTCTTCCTGGCAGAGAGTGGACTGCGATCCTCCCATGCAAAGCAGCAGAAAAATCCAATGTTTTCATAATTTTTATGCAACCTAAACTGCTCCTTTTTGCGTTGTATGAGCTGCAAAATGGTTAAAATGTTACTGGGAATGTCTTCATTCTGCACATTAAAGAAAAAACTTATAATAAATTATGTTTGTGTGCTTTTATTAACCCTTGAACTGCTGCTGAGCAATGCATGTGTTTGAACAAGAGTTGAAATGCTACTAAAATATTTGTTTAAATACTTTACTACAGCCTAAGAATTGAGCTCCAAAGCCTCTGGGATTTGGTGACTCACAAGAAAGTTAACTGAAGGAAGTCTGGGAGAGGTCAGCATGCTCAAGCACACTCCTACAAAATCTTCCACCTCCCTTATCAGCTTTAATAAACTTGACTCCTACTTTCTGTTCTTGAAATTCAAAGGACTCATGCAAAGATTTCCCAGCTATGTAAGCTGTGTTCACAGCAATCTCATCTTTGCTCCATGAATGTACAGTCGGCTAAATGTCTAAACTTTGGGCTTATTTGCTATTGGCTTGTTCCAATTTTACACTTTCACAGTTGACTGCTTTCTGTAGCATTAGGCTACACAAGAAGCAAGCCACCTGCAGATTTTATTAAAAATGACATGGGTTGTGAAACTACAATATTACCTCTGATTTCCTTTACTCAAATGAAATACTTTTCCTCCTGTGAGACATCTTTTCTTGCTTTTGCATTTCATACACTTTAGCGAGATTTATCTCATGCCAAACAGTAAAACAGTTCTCACAGCACTGCTTGTTACCCAGTTCCCCCAGTTCTCCCTCCAGCTATGCCCTTAAGTCTTTAATCACTAGCAATCAAATATCAGAGTCACACCTGCTTTTTCTTTCTGGCTCAAGAAATGTTTTAATCTTTTGGCCTGATAGAAATCTCTAGCAAGGAGGTCAGAGCCCTGTGAACAGGGTTACAATATTCCTGGAGAGGATGGGAGATGTCATTCCAGAATCTCACAGGGTTAAGAGGAACACAACCCTCCCTCTGCCAGGGAGACTTGGTCACCTTTGGCTGGGGTTTTGAAAGAAAGATGCCATAGAAACATTTTGTGAAGATTCTTCTCCTGGAGCATGTTGGTACTGCCTGAGAGGCCTCCAGTATTGTAATTCCCTGAGGATTTGAGAGACATCTTTCTTTTAGAGCCTGCTTGAGTCCAAGCACAAACTAGGTGACAAGCCACTCATTAATGTCAAAACTGAGCTATTTCTATATGTGAAAACTGCACAAACACAAACAGTAGGATTCATCTCACCCAGATATATATCTCTGCAATGTAGAAAACCATGCCTCAGCTAGTACACTTTGCCAGATTTTTTGATTGTTAGTGAAGTCTTATCACATCTAGTTCAGGTATTTAGTTGAGGATGAGACGACTGTCACCTTAGAAGCAATGAATTCACTTCACAGGTGAAAAGGGAGTGTTGGCAGTAAGCTCAGACAGAGATCCCTGCAGTGCAGATGATGGAAGGTGGGCACGTGAACTCCACCTCCACACCTAAAGAATATTCATGCCAACAACACTGTTCCTGGGGGCTACATTCTGGCCACTTTTAGATCCTATTTGTGAGTGAACTTGGGTGTTTAATCCTTTATGGAACACAAAAGTTACTTATACTAAAGTCAGAGAGTCTTAAGCACCTTTTAAAATATTAACTTTCTTTTGTTATGGTAGGAGCAGAGCAACCAGGTGGTCATGTTAAATATAATCTTACATTCCTTTTCTAAGTCTATGAGGAATACATGCACTTTCAAGGAATGTTATACTGTTAGTTTTTGGTGTTCAGGTTTATGAGGGAGCTTTTGTAAACAACCAGGGAGTTCAACCTATCCTATGCTCTCTGATTAGATTTAGTTCTTACTGAAAATTATTTCCTGAGAATCTGAAAGTGGCTTTTGGGTTAAGACTTCTAAATAAGGTTTAGCCAGCATGTAGTCTATGACCACCTGTATTCAGTGACTGTTGTACACAGTATAAATAAATGACTCTAAGATATTCTGTATCACTGATTTCTCCCCTGATAGAAAGTTAGGTTGCAAGCCTTCCAGATCTATCAAAACCGGGCAATAGTGTTGTATTTCAGGGTCTATCCTTACTTTCCCAAATGTGCACAACTGCCATTAATTTCCATTGAAATCATTTGAACTCAAATGCAAAATAGATGTTACTTTGGGATGCAGTCAGTTAATATATGAGAACCTTGTGAGCCTTAGAATCAGTCTGGGCTGTGAGTGGGTTATTTGTTTGTTCATTTTATTCCTTATTTATAAAAGAGATGACGGCCCACCCAGTGGAATTTTCCCATCAAAAATAGTATGAAACAGAATAATGGAATGCAAGATTGATTAGATGGTGTGCTTGTTGGCAATGGGTGCATGTACTTCTTAATCTTAATGGATCATAAAAAAAATCCTTTCATATTTGCCATAATGCATGTGCTAAGTTGTGGGTTCCTAGTCAATGCAAAGAAATATTCTATGATTTCCAGAGATGCAAAGTAAGAATTTCATAGAGCACATAAGTGGGGCGTCTGTTTAAATGCATAAAGATAATTTCTTAATTATGGCAGTGATATTCATTAAAAAGCTTTCCAATAGTACATGCAGTTCCCACACTGGTCTCTCTCCCACTGTCAGACAGACAGCTTGGTTACACATGCTCAGAAAGGAGGGTGGGGGTCCAGATTCTTGGCTGTCTTGAAGTGGCCACATCCTGCCATCTGCTGCATCCTTCTGCTATTGGCAAATCCAGGGAAGAATGTTTCTGAGGTGTCTTAAAATACTCTGCACCTCTACAGAGATGTTTTATGTAAGGACAAGTATACAAATGCTTTCAGGGAGAGAGAAACTAGCTTAAAATACTAAGAAATAAAATATATAATTTTTAAATTCCTAGCTTTAAAGAAAAGATCAGAGAATCACAAAATATTCTGAATTGGAAGGAACCCACAAGGATCATCAAATCCAACTCTTTGCCCTACACAAGACAGCAACAACAAACACACCGTGTACCTGAGAACATTGTCCAAACACTTCTTGAGCTCTGTCAGGCTTGGTTCTGTGACCATTTCCCCAGGGAACCTATTCCAGTGACCAACCCCTCTCTGGGTGAAGAACCTTTTCCTGATATCCAGTCTAAACCTGCCCTGACACAACTTCAGGCCATTCCCTCAGCTCCTGTCCCTGGTCACCACAGAGCAGAGATCAGTGTCTGCCCCTCCCCTTCCCCTCATGAGGAAGTTGTGAGGCAAAATGTGATGAGGTTTCTCCTAAATCTCCTCCGGGCTGAACAGACCAAGTGACCTCAGTCACTCCTCAAACGGCTTCTCCTCAAGGTCCTTCACCATCTTTGACCTTCCTTGGATGCTCTCTAACAGTTTAATGTCTTTCCTGTACTGTGACACCCAAAACTGCCCCCAGCACTGGAGGTGAGGCTGCCCCAGTGCAGACCAGAGCAGGACAATCCCTCCCTTGCCCAACTGGCCATGCTGTGCCTGATGCCCCCAGGACAAGGTTGGCCCTCCTGGCTGCCAGGGCCCTGCTGGCTCATGTCCAGCTTGCCAGTGACCAGGACCCCCAGGTCCCTTTCACCAGCAATGCTCTCCCGCCTCTTTTTCTCCAGTCCTCTAATCTGTCAAGGTCTCCTTGCTGGACCTCTCAGCAACTCCCAATTCTGTATCATCTGCAAACTTTCTAAGTAATTCTTATAGATATGTCAGGAAGTCTCATCCTGATGGAGGGTTAGTGTCTAAACTTTACCGTGTTTGGTTGATCACAGGAGTACACAAAATTTAATCCTTGGGGTCTTTATAAAACTTCTAAGCCAAGAAACAATCCAAGTTCATACAGTAAAAAAAGACAGACCTCTTCTCCTTGGATCATCTTTTACTGTTGCGATCACAACAACTGCATAATTTTTAAGATGGATATATTTACATGCAAAACTAACTGACAATTTCATAATACTTCTTCATTTTCCTACTCCCTTTCTCTATCTCCCTTTTTAAAAAATTAACCTGGGATTTCCTCCAATAATTTCTTTGTTGTCTAAGAATTCACACTGTACATTTCTCACTTCTTCACTTCATGTGACCAAGATTCTCTCCTGTTCTTTAGCTGTCATTTAGTAAGAAATATGTCATGTTCCCTAAAAAACCCTCTTAATTGTCTGGAAGCACCCTGGAAATGAACAGAAGAAGGTAAAAGGACAACAATACCCCCTCTGGCATCTGAACATGTTGTTTTTGCAAATCAGAAGGTCTTAGACCTCAGTCTTTGGGTTGGTGTTCCACACCTGAAGAATTTCTGTGAAACAGGAATACATTCTGTATAAATGAGCCTGATGAAAAATCCATAGTCCTAACCTCTGGAGTATGGTTCTTTTGCCATTTTGTCCTGGGAAAAATTTCTTTGGAGGATGACCCTCCATTATTTCAGAAGCTAGTATTTTCTAAATTCAGTGTTACTTTTAGCCACAAAATATTTGAGCTTTTTTTTTTTTTTGATTGAGCAAAATCCCCTCCGAAAAAAATGACATCTTTACTTCAATAGGTATGTTCAGGCCAGGTCCCAATTAATCAGCACTGACATTTACAAGAATCACTACTCTCTGCTATGCCAAAGGGCTTGAGTTCAACTCCCAGGAGCAGAGGATTTGGACCTATTTCATCTTAAGGACTTCTTATGACTACTTTTCTCTATCATGTAGCCCATTTTTTAATGGAAAAAAAACTATAGAGCAATGAGTATGTTTACAAAATAACAGAAAAATATAACCTTCTGAAAAGACAATTCTCTCTACAGATTGTAAATGTCCACAAAACTATTTTCCTTTTTGTTTTTTCGGGTTTTTTTTGACTGCATGTGCCTCTTCTGAACTGGTATTACAACTCCTGATGTAAAGTTTGTTTGAAATACATCCATTTAAACTGGGGTCCATTCTGCAATGTTTTGCTGCATTGCATTATTTCTTTTCTCTTAATACCAAGGTGACTTCTAGAAGAGTAAAACATATGCAGGTTTTCAGATATTGTCTGGAGGGAAGCAAGAAAGTACATCATGAAAAATTGATCATGTGAAAATGATATCTGACCTGCTGCAAACTGCGAACTATGCAGATTATCTCTTGGAATAGTGCAAAGTCCAAAACCCAAAACTATACCAGCAACTCTGCTAACAATTTAATAGCAAAAAGTAAAACTAGCAATTAACATCACAAATGGACAATGCCAGGTAGGACATATGCTCTCCAATTCTAGTTTTGCAAAGAAAACAGCCTTGTCTACAAAGGAGGAAATGGTTCATGACATTAACTTTCTTTTCTACAACTGCTTGGGGAGGTTTCACAGGCTGCCTGCATGACCTGCACTATCGAAGAACTGGAGATCCCCAAAGGGAAAATCTCTCTGCAGATTTGGAGGTTTGAGCCTGGATTTTCTTCATTCTTGACTTTCACATACCTCTGTGATTCCATCAGCTGCCAAAACTTCATTCCCATCAGGAGGATTCGTAAAAACTGCAGGCTGTCCAGGCTGCCAAATTCTGGGACAAATTGTTCCCTTCAGAGAACTTTTGGAGAAGAGAGAAACACAGGACTGATAATTATATTATGAAATAATAAGAATAGTTTCTTGGGGTTTTTGGGCCAAGAGGGGGAGAAGAAATTATAGTGATAAAATCTATGAAATCAGAATTGCACCTTCTTCAAAAATCATCTCTAAAAGGCCAGGTATCCACAAAAGTCTGTGTGAAACATTAAAAGCCTCAGGGTTTAAGAAACATCTTTCTTTTGCACTCATATCCCAGCACATGGTACAAAATCCAGTGATACTGCAGATGCATCTTTCTTTGCAGCTGCCGATACGCTGTCAGCCAGACAATATATCCTGTAGGGTCTTGTAGTCTGAGCAAATTGTGCTGCAGCTGCAAAGTTCATTCCTGTTCATCTGGATGGGTTTTTAACAATGGTCTCTGCTCTCCCCACTGCCCAAACAAAACTATCTATAAATGGAAAACTCCCTTCCTCTCCCTCCAAGGCCCTGAGGTAGCAGAATGAATGCAGCACACATGGTGCTAAGTGTCTCAGAGCTAAAACATGCTTAATACATGCAAATACCAACATTAACCATTATGAACAGGCATGATTTATGTGCCTGTCAGCAAGACATCAATCATGACTGCAGAGAGTCAGCAGCAGTATCAACAACAGTAGCAGGAGTGGAGGGTCAGAGCCAAGATGGGATGGTCCTTCCCAGCCACCCGGGGGGAAGAGAAAGATGGATGAAGTAGTAAGAATCCCCAAACAGTGTCTTTTAGGGAAAGGGATGCTACATTTTAAACCATTTCTTGAGCTCAGTCAATGTCCAAGATTATTTCTTTGTTAGATCTATAAGAGGGAACCAGCAGGGACATTTGGAAATGCCATCGGAGAAGGGACCTGCACATATCAAAAAGAAGTCAGGGTTTTAAAACTGTGACATCAAAGGTATTTAAAGGGATCTTTTCCGGAGATATTTTTACCAGTGGGATCTGATTTACTTTCCTGTGCAGATGGCAAGTGTATTTAACTGTGAAACTTTTCTTTACCACAAATTAGAGCCAATAAAGAAATTGCATGGGAGCTTTTTTTGTACAGATGAGAGTATAACTCAGAGAACATACATCTAAGGCCACCCTGTGATAACTAACTTTGGCTTCTGAGTAAACTAGAAAATACCAGTTAATGCTGAGTAGAGTTGGGAACTTGTTACATTTTGGATATATTTTTTGCTTTTTGTAGATGGCAGGAGAAGGCTGAGATAGAAGAGATGTTGGCTGAGATGTCAGTAAAAACAATGATGCTTTATTTAGATATCTCAGGCTGTACTTGCAGTTGGCTGGAAACACTAGATAAAAGATAGTTAGATTTTACTAATAAACTGATAGGGAAGGAAATTGACATCCCTGAAAAAAATCTGTCAAGGACAAATAGAAACAATTCTGTCTGAATGTGTTAAGAATAACTGATTTGGCATATTTGCTTCCAGCTGGGACATACAGCTGAAGCGTTAAAAAATGTCTCACAGTTACCAAAAAATGGATTGTCTGTCAAATTTACAGACTCAGACAAATGCAGGTAGCATCTCATCTCCAAACTGGGTGGACTGTAGATCAAATGATGAATAAACCTTTTGAAAGCAAAAGCAAAATTACTAGACAAGAACAGAGCCAAAAAATCCATCCCTTTTTTTTTCTGTCTTTCATGGCACATGGGGTTTTGCTAAAACATATCCTCAGACCAGCACCTCAGAGATATTGAGGAAGCTGATGAAATTTCTGAGCAAAGAAGCACTAGAAACATCAAAAATATATTGCAAACTGTTCAAAGAAATATAAAAAAAATAGGTATGGAGAAAGGCAAAAGAATGTGTTCATTACAAAGGAAGGAAAGAGAATCCAGTTGAGGTTACATTTTCTGAGAGCACAAATATCCAAATTGCGCTTTAAACAGCTGATATCTTAAAAAATGTGAGCAAGTGTAAATAGCAGGATAAAGCAGGGTAAATTCTGATCAAGTCACACAGTACAAAAGACCTAATAACACATGCTGTTATGTGATGACAAATATTTTAAGAACTTTTTGCTTGTTTTCTTAATAAATATTGTAAACTGTTACAGACTTTCTGGGCTCTACTCTACCCTTCTCAACTGTAGAGCATTTTATGATATTGGTTGACAGAAATTAACAAAGTTCAATTGCACGGTTTAAGTATCCACTTCATATATATTTTTCTGTAGTCCTTTAAGAGTCAAATTCATCCATGTAAATGCAAAACAAAGTTGACAATTTCTGTTTCTCCATTCCACTGCTGAACTTCTCCTGACTGATGAAGCACGTGTGGATGACTACCAAGGGAAATATTCAGGATTTTTAAGGCTGCAGGGAATTTTTACTCGGCATTACCTTTTGATAACTTCTGTTTGTGTTAGTCTCTCTCTGATAGCCACACAGTTACGATGGAAAGACTGATATTAATGGAGAATTGATGATATTTATTTGCAATTTTTTTTTTCACTTATTAACTGCCTTCATTGTTGAGTTCACTTCATTTACAGCTTGGTTTGACCGCAGGACTTTTGAGGCACAGTTCCCTAAAAACAGAATTAGGAGTGAAATCATTGCTTAAATAGTGCCACGAGAAACAGCAGATTATCAGCTCCAGATATGGAGGATAGCTTTCATACTCTTTGTAAAATTCTCAACACTTTTACACTGCTTTGCCTAACAGGAAGTTAACTCATGCTAAAATATGATTGCTAATTTTTTGACTTATTACTTTCTCCAATTTTAATTAATATTTATTCTTAATGTCTTTTTTTCCCAAATCTTGCACAAATTGTCCGTGTAATAAAATGTTTTCTGATCACAAACCAGTCATGACTGAAAAGCAGTTTCTTCTACTTTAAATGTTACTGCTGCTTTTTGTTTCATACTTTTTGTATATATCAGCTCAAGGAGTTCAGTGACTTCTATTAAAATAAAATTCCCCTTTTTTGCAATCAATCCCCTCAGAAATTTTGACCAGAGAATTAAGTTTTACCCTAAATTAAGTTACTTATTTGGATCAGGAATAAAAAATGTATAAAATAATTTCATTCAGCTCCCTGGACAACATGAAAATTGAAAGTTTGATGGGGGTGGAGTGTTTTATATGTGCATAGCAAGATTTTCTGTTACATTTGATGCTTGAAAGAGAAAAAAAGAACAAATATCACGCAAGATTTAAGCATTCATTTAAGCATTTCCTTCACTTCATGTCTACCACAAGTCAAAGAAACATCCAAAGATGCAAGTCACAATTCTATTAGGCTGCGAGTTCCCAAGATTTTTATAGCTGAATCTCAGTCATAAATCTATCCATTGCTTCATTTCTCCGCTTCCTGTGTCCTTTTTGCTCTTTCATAAAACTGCCTTCCTCTGGAGTATATTTGCATGTCACTGGGAAGGCCTGTCTCATAAGTTAGAAGCTAATTTTTAGGTTACAATTGTCCTAAGCACATCAATTACATCTTAAGAGTGACAAAACCTTGTCATTTTTATACAGTATTTCCAATATTATGTTGTGGTATTTCGAAATAGAGCAGCTAAATTAGTGCAATCAGTTGAGCTTTACTATCCAAAAGTAGAAATCCTAGTATTAACATGTCTTTCTCTGGTGATGAAAGTTCTTCTGAAGACCTAAGCTGTCAGAAGATACAGAGATGAATCTGTCACAGGAAACAGAAATATGTGCAACTTCCAGGAAAAATAAAATTAGGTACTTTTGTACACAATGGATAACCCCCCTGTAACTTGCTTTGCATAAAGGCAACTGCTGAAGGCACCTGGGAAATACAAAGACTCTTTAAGAAGGCTTTGCCTGTACTCTGTCTTCATTACAGTAAAATGCATTGTTGAAAAATTTTCATGTTAAACTACTCTGACAATTTTCCTCACATATACTTTGAGACTGAGTCTAATATGCTGATGATCTTTAACAGTAAGTTTTTCTCTTTACTCAGCATGCATGAACACTAACACTTGTCTACATTTAAAGAGTTTTTTTGGAATAGACCAACTGAGGTAAATATGCCAGAAAGCCTTTTGTAGTAAAGATATTTTTTAACACCTTAACTCTTTTTTTCTTGTTAGAAGAAGATCCTAAAGAAAAAGGAAGTGTTTGTCAGTATAACTGCAGCTGGAAAGGAAGCAAACAAACAAATGTATACCTATATGTATACCTGTATCTCTGTTGTATCAATGATCTGTTGTCATTTTTAGGTATAGACAACACTGGTTAAAAGTAAAAGGATGACTAATAAGAGAAGATTTCTGTTTTCAGATACATCAATATAAAATCTGAGAATGTAGCTCAGATGGCTCACATTGCCAGAGATGCTGTAGCTCTAGCAAGAGGTATCTTTATGAGGGAATTATATTTGCCCAGTATTATGGAAGAGGTAAAATAGAGTTAGAAAATGCTCTTTACCATTATTTTTCCTTAAAATGTTTTTGGCCTCTTAAATTACAAACTCAGTATGACTGCAAAGGATTTTGGCATGGACTATTCTATATTTTGAGAATCAAAAAGAGATCATAGGTAGAAGGAGGTTGGGTGTTTCTGCTTGTGTGGGGGCGGGGCAGGGATGTGGCCTTGAAAATATCTTCTTTATCCAGATCTGTGTATGACTTTCAGAATACATTCATGATCCTGGTCTGTTTATGCATCTTGTGTAGTCAAGTAAGCTAAAAGTATCTGTAAAACACTCAGGTATACCAGAAATTATAAATACATATCAAAATATCTTCAGAATAGCAATCAAAATCTCATAAGCACCTGCAACCACCTAGAAATGTTTCCAGAAAAGCAGAATCTAATCTACAGCAGAACCAACTGTACGTGTGGACAGACCTTGGAAGTTTCAGGTAACATCTGTAAACTAAACAGTGCCAAGACCCCTGGACTGGCCAAGTGGCACAGTTTGGCCCATCTGTGAAATTACAGCTTTTTAGCTTAAATTGTAACTCCACCCAGACTGCCTCCTGGCAGTGATCCCCCAGCAATGTTGACTCCTGCACATTATCTAGGAATGCTTGGGAAGGGGTTAGCTGGAGAGGGTCAAAGCCATTCCAGGGTCTGTGCTAACAATTTTACAGTGCAGAGTTTCAGTGTCTGGGAATGCTTCCAGGTAGTCTTTAACTTGCCATTATAGAAGCAGTTTCAGAGCTCCAGAAGTTGAGCTCCTCAGCCAGATGTTATCTGGCTACATCTCCTGCCATATTTCCTTTTCTAGTGTGGTTTGTCCTGTACTACTGGGAGGGGAGGGGAAGGAAAGGGAAAGGACAAGGGAGGGGAAGAAGTTTTTTCTTCAAAATTATTCACTTTGACATCATTACCCTGTGGGCATCACAGTTGAAGGAATTCTGACATTTTCCACCTGTTCATATTAGTAATTGCACAGGAAAATAGGAGAATAATAAGATAAAAGACTGTCTTCAAGGTGGTAAGTATTCTTACGGCTTTAGTATCATATAAATGAAAACCAGATATTTGCACCTATATTTTTGTTAACAATCTAACAATATTTTATATGATTGGCTAAAATTAATAATAAGAGTATCTTTTATGTCAGATATACTCACTTTTGTAAAGCTGGAACAAGTGTTACTTTCTTGCTTTAGATGGTGGCAGAAATTTCATCTTCGTTCTTGTTCACAGGAAATCTGGGAAATTCAGTCCTTACACCAAGAAGGCTTATTGTTCTGCTGTGGTGGTGATGTGTTAGAAACTTAGAAATGTGTTAGAAACTTAGATGTCTTAGAAATGTGTTAGAAACTTAGATGTGTTAGAAACTTAGAAATGTTAGGAATACCTTTTTACCTCAGTTTTTGTATCTTCCTCTGGCTTTGCCTTCATAGCCAATCAAAGCAGAACACAATCCTAATGTTAGCTATTTAAAAATTAACATCAAATATCATTATCTAATTCTGAATGCCTCCTAATGGACTACTGAGAGAAGAAAGGAGTGCAAAGTGACCTATCCAAGACAATCTCTAGACAAGAATCTCAATGATGAGAAAAAACTGCTTGTGTATTTCCAAGGACTCCTGGCTTTTAAAGTGGAATGGCTGTGCCCAAACCAGTTAGTGGAAATGGTCCCTGGTATTTTCAAACTCCAAGAGTGTACCCAGTGATCATTTAAGGAAAATATGAAATTACCCAGGCAAATATATCAGGCACCACACTAGCAATCAAATATGAGTGGTGAATTAATTTGTGTCCTGGAAACACTATCTGTCATGGTTGATTTAGTAGTGAGGCATGGCCATTAAGAGTGATATGGTTTAGAATTTTCATAACAGAAGAGCTGCAGTGAAGAAAAAGAGTGGAGTTCAAAGATGTAAATAAGGTGAGAGCACTGGTAACACAAGGAGTATCGTGATAAAACATACCAGCCTTCAGACCAGTAAGTAATTATGGTAGACTCATTTAATCGGATGATTAACGTTATATCCTGGATTCCCAGCTGGGAATGACTTATACACAAAGCTTTAAAAGTCTTCAAACTCTAGATACCTGCTGTCCTCACCTTCCTTTTCTCCTCAGTACAAATATTGAATTTCTTGTGAAGCAAAAACTGAACTGCTGCAATCTAAATTTTTTACAGTAAGTTAAAATGAAAGCCAATTTACCTTGTAATTCTAGACTCTAAAGTGCAGAATTTACTTCATAAACAATTCTTTTTCTCATACAACAGAGCAGGACAGAGCATCCAATGTATTAGCCTTATGAGATTTTATACTCTCCTACTTATGAGTGAAAAGCCTTAACATGGTAGTGGAAATTTCTTTCTACTTTCACTAACTAAAATAATTTCAATACCCTAGTAGTAGTGGTTTCTACATCCACAGCCAGCAATTTTTCATTGCAGCCAATGCCAAAAAGTCTCAGCTACATAATTTGTAAAAGAGCAAGTTCCCTGGTTTTCATTCTCATCTAGGCCAATGGCGTTAGATCAGGTGGAATATCCTAAAAAAATACAGTGAGCACAACAAGCTCACCAGCTGATGGGTGGTGACTGACTGGGAATACGCTCCACTACCACTCTAGCGTAAATCATGTGACCGCAAATGGTGTTTTGAGAACGTAGAACTCAATACTCAAATATCATAGTGATTCTATAACTCCCATTTATGTGTCCAAAGCTTCAACTGGAGGTTATATCTATGAGACTTGTAAATGGTGAGATAAAGTAATCGAGTCAGAAAAACGGTTTGCAGCCAGTCAGAGGAATGGACAGGAGTGGTCGAAAAGTCAGACACAGACAGGAGTAATCCAGGACCAAAATTTCCAAGAGACACATATTTTCAGTACTAATCTTCGAAAATCATAGAGAAAAAACAGATCTTTGTGACCAATCTGAAGTGTTGTCCAGTATTTGCTGAATATTAACATGACTTGAATTATTCCTATTCATTTTCTGAAATAAATCTTCGACTGCTGATATGTGAAAACACCTAAAAGCAGATAAAATCTTGACATCCCTGATCAGCCTCTCCACAGACAATGCTGGTAGCTTTTTTTGGACTGAAAAGTCCACTCCCTAGTGAAGCTAAAAGCCATAGGCTTTAATGATGAGAGACCTCTTTCTGCATGGAGCCATCTGCCCGAGGCACACTGAGCCTTAGGACTGTTTACCATAGATGGATCTACAATGCTCTACACAGTAAGATGCTGGCACAGTGTTCACAGTATGCTATGAACACTAGGAAGCCACAGCAATATTGGTCAGTCCTTCATAACTTCATTTCCCAAATGTTCATAATTAAACAGTTTTTATTTAAGTAATCAGCATGAAATCCTTAGCTTTGTTTTTGCAACCGGTATTGTGTTTATGGAGCCAAATATTGAAAACTTTGATACTGAATACCTTGCATGTGTTAATTTTGGCAACCTTTAAAGATTCTGTAGATGCCTTGCTATGTTACCACCACCCACTCTTCAACCCCCCTGGCCATCAGTCCCTCCAAACCACAGAGACATGTTTCTCTTTTAATACTTTCTTGCAGTATTTCTCATGAAAATCACAGGGAATCGTGTGTGATTTCAGCAGAGTGAAACTTGATCTCAAAGTGTCTGTAGGACCAGAAGTTTTTAAAGAAAACATTTCTTAAATCTTGTGTTCACTGCTGCTTCAGCAGGCCAATTAGACTTGATGGGAATTCTAGAAAGCTGTCGCCAGGCATTGCAGCAGGAATAGCAAACAAGGCCCAAAGCAAATAAACGAATGGGTAAAGTGTGGCCATCCTCAGAACCTCCTCGCTGATGACCTTCTCGTCTTTGCAAAGGGATGCTGAAGGTACTGGATGAAGGGACTCCAGGTTAATTAGATTTGACATTAGTTAACAGCAGCAATTACTAGAGAGTAATTAATCAGGGAAAGTCTCCAAACAGAAGGAGAATAAATAAACGGGTGGTAACATTCTGATCCATTTACCCCCCTAGATAAGGATGTGCCCCAAGTGTCAGGCTGAGGTGGGACTAATCTGTCTTGCTCAGTTTCTCCCTGGAACTTGGGTGACTCTTCACACATCCATCTTCCCTCACATGGAGACAAACAAGCATTCACTAAGCCATTAATAGCACCATTCCTATAAAAACTCAGGATAGAAAAATATTAAAATTCCTCTGTCTTGCCCACATTTTTTCTTTAATTCCCCCCTTTTTTAAAGAACACTTCAACAAAGTTCTGAGAATGCAAATGAAATTTTTCTACTTTCATTAACTAAAATAATTTTAATGCCCTAGTAGTAGTGGTTTCTACATCCACAGCCTGCAGTTTTCCAACGCAGCCAATGCCAAAAAGTCTCAGCTACTTAATTTGTAGAAGGGCAAGTTCCCTGGTTTTCATTCTCATCCAGGCCAATGGCAGTAGATCAGGTGAAATATCCTAAAAAAATACAGTGAGCACAACAAGCTTATTTAGGAATCAGTCATGGCCTTACTACAAGCAGAGGTATGTGCATTGCCCCAGAGGCAGCTCACTAGGCTGAGCTGTGATGCAGCTCCTGCTCCTCTGCACTGATCCACAGGATCCTGTACCTGGCACAGGTTATCTCCACTCCCATGTGCCAGCTCAGTTCTGCTGGCTGGGGCAGCAGGAGAACCAGATGCAAAGCTCAGAGCAGCCTCACATGCATGGACCAGGACTAACATCCTGAAGGTGCTTTCCCTGGCACAATCGGCTGAAAGATATGAATACTCCTTGCAAGTGATAATTTCCAAGCCCTTTCTGTCTTAGTTATGAACAGAATTCCAACCTCTCTGAGTTTATAAGGACAATTCTTCCCCCAGCATACTTTTGAATGTAGAGGGAATGAAGAGAGATCAACAATGCTCATACAATATTAAGGGCATAATATTCAGAGTCATATTGCATTTGGTTACTTTATTCAGTAAGACAGGCATTCTACAGGTAGAGTCCTGTTTAATTTATTGAATTTCTCCATGAAGATGTCTTAGTCTTCACTATAAATTAAAATCCCTGCAATATTGATACAGAACTAAAATGCTGATACAGTATTCTAGTATTGTGGTCTATATAAATTTGATGTAATTCTGTACAATGCATATTTTTTTAAACATAGCTAGGTTTAAATAACCTAACCTAATAAACTCTCTTAAATAACTACATAAAATCATAATTAAATAAATACCTCTTCACTGTTTACCTTTTACATAGCTGAAAACATGTTTGTGGGGAAAAAGCAAACAAAATTTTAATTATAAAAGTATGGTTGTTTTCAAACATTTTACTGAAAGAAGGTAAGTTTATAAAATTCTGCAGAAGTTACTAAAGCCAATATGGAAATTAAAAAAGGGAAGCAAGGAAGAAAGAACTAAGATAAAAATAAACATAATAGACCAAGTTATGAAAATGAAGGGTAATACATCTAAATAACTGCACTGTGATTAGCAATTCGTTTTTGAACCTACTTTTTACCATCAAACTAAAAAAAAAGCAAATAAAATAAGCAATGTAGATTTTTTGGAAGATGAGAACACATCACACAGAAGGTCTGTGGATGAAAATCTGGCTCCCCCGAAGCTAGAGGCAAAATTCCTATTGACTGTAGCAGTGCTGGAGTTTTCTCTATCCATGTAAACTCCCACTGACCTGGAGTGCAGGAGCCAGCCTCTATTCCCTTTTGCCTTTCACATTCTTTTCCTTCATATGATTTGTCATTATCAAACCTTAGATTGTATGTTGAATGGTAACTTAGACAACGTGTAACAAAACAGTGTGCAACACATGACAATTCAACAGTTGACCAGCATTCTCTGAGTTTAAACAAACTCCTGCCAAGAACTGCAACTGGGCAACCTCAAGGTTTACTCATGTTTAGAACAAGTATAGAATTTGATCTGTATGCTGACACATCTTTAAAAGCTGGCAGAAGTAAAGAAAGGGAGCGTTAATCTGAAGATGGGGCAAGGTATTTGAAGCATTTAATTTGGCCCGGGATACTACTCAAATTATTTTGGCACCGCTCCTTTAGTGGAAGGAAATGGAGAGCTCGAGGGGTCTGAGTTAGATGGAGGCAGATGCTCCAAGTTACCAAGGTGATTATACCTTCCCTGGACCTTCTCTGCAACAATAGGTGCATCACTTAACCTTTTTGTGCCTCAGTTACTCATTCGTAGATACTAACAGAATTCTCTGCCTAAAGGGAAAGTTGGGTTAGTGCAAATGTGACAAAATGTGTGAGGTTTTCAGAAAAGAAATAAAAAAATAAAGATAAGAAAAGTACAATACATGATAGTTTATTGTGGATGCAAAAGAGTCCAACTCATATAGGTGGAGACTTGCAAACGTGTGATGCAGGAGCAGCCCCTCTGGTTTGCAAAGGACATCACTGCATGTATGCAGCGCTTCATTGAGAGAAAAACGTCTCAAGCAGCTTCAAAGAGTCATGGTCAGCAAGGCATGGACATGACTGTCCTCTTTATGGATCCCTGTCAGTGTGTCTGCAGGATGCTGACACACACGGAGACTTCACTGACTTCTATTTCCATGAACACATATTTGCATCATTCCACTGCAAAAGTTGACATGTCCTTAGGTTTAAGGAATGAGTGATCAGAGATTCTAGGTGTAAAGCACTGTGAAACAGAGGGCTTGGAGGATTTTGGGGGGTATTTGTAATACTGCAAGATGATTTTTTTGCTACTTCATTTTAAGTGCATTGTAACAAAAGAAAAATCAACGTCCCTTTTCCTACAACAATGTGAGTTGACACAAGGCACAAATATAAAACTTGGTTTGTTGTTATTTAAACTTCTTTAATCCTGATTACTGGTGCTTGTGGAGAAGGGAGGCATAGTTGGAGAGAAGCCATACTTTTTCAAATTGATTAAAAACACCTTTTGAACAATAAATAACTTTAGCTGGCTGACCTCTAAAGCAAATGATACTGCAGTGTTCTGTGGTATAAAATAAGATTCCTTTTCCCAACACTTTTGAATGTTGGCTTGTCAAGTATTCCTTTTGACAAGCTTCCGCCTAAAAGTTCTGTTGTCAAACAAGTATGCTTCCAGTAGACTTTACAGGTTAAAAATATTCAAGAGAAAACAACATATTTTTGCTCAGTGTGGGTAATTTAAGTGCTGTTTGATCACATATAGATAACAGTGGAGAAATTGCTGGCATTGTTTCATGTCATCTGATAAAACAAGGCTATAAATTTTACTGCAAGTTGGCAGCAGGAAGAGCTGCTGCAGGTCAGGTCTGAGGTGAGCACTACTTTTATAAGTATTGAAGGAGACAGTGAAATTAAGTCAGATTGCAGGAGCTGGAGAAAGCAAAGAGCATAAAGCCAAGGATTTGGACCTAGGTTTTATATTTCTTTTTATTTCTTTTTTATTTCTTTTTTTTTCCTTTTTTTTT